>JAWNNM010003188.1:0-219422 GCA_035044965.1 Lordiphosa andalusiaca
AAAGGGATTAAAAGGGTATTAAAATATTTTCTATCTATGAGATAGGAAAGGAAAGGGAGTGAGAGGATTAGAGTCAAAAGAGGAAAAAACTACTCTGAAACACGTATAGCCACAAGTAAATTATTTTTATTGGATATATTCTTTCTGTTGGTTCACTAAATTCTCCATTCTGAAAATCACATTAAGATTAGTACAACATTTTTTTTAATTTTATTTTTTAATTAGATTTTTTTTTTTTTTCTAACCTTGTCTGGGACTTGGACTCTGGACAGGGGAGAAAAAATCTACAGGAAAGACACATCTTATCGCATTCGACTACCATGCACGCTCGAGAGTCATAGTAAATAACGCAGGCAAATGCTTAACAGTCAGCTGTCTCTCTCCGAAAGCAGGGAATTTAAACTTAAGAATTACAATCGGTGTCTTTTTAAATTATTCTTAATTTTGAGGCGGTCTCTACACTAATTTCAGCTGTCACCTCTTATATTCCGATATCAGGGAACTCATACTTGAGAATTGCAAGCGGTGTCTATTTAAATTTTTCTAAATTTTATTCTTTATTTCTATATATTAATTCCTATTTCTAACCAAGTTAATCCGTTCCTGAGAAAACCAAAATTTTTGATTTAACTTTCCGCCCTCATAGCTCCACTCCAATAGCGACTATCAGATAAAAAATGTAAGAGAGTGAGCTGTTCACTGATGGTTATCACATATATCAAGTTGGTGTTGATAAGGGCGGGGGTCAGTTTTTCTATGCTTATTCGGCCAGGCCCTTTTTTTCCAAATCGGGTGACTGTATCAAATAGCTCCCATTCAAACTCTCGGTCGGAAATGCGGGATAAAGATTATTTTTAAAAAAAAATATTTAAGCGAGCTCTTGGAAGGGTATTAAAACTTCGGCGCAGACGAAGTTGGCTTAGCTTTCTCGTTTTAAATTTATATTAGTGGTGTTCCAGAAAGTTATTAGATCTCGATTTTGATTTTGTGAAACAAAATAAAAGCAGTCAACGAAACGACCAAAATTTAGAAATCAGGATTTGTCATCGAACCCCCGAAAGATTGGTAAAGATCGGATGAACCGTTGTCGAGTTATGATCAATAGACTGTTCGCTGTTGCAGCGCAGTAGCAGCGCTGCTTTCAGTTGCTACTGCAGCATCCAAATTAATGCTGAGCGAATATTTCCGTTATACTTTCTTTCTTGTTCGTAATCGTTATTGTAACTTGGATTCAAGATTATTCAATGAATATTTTATATTGTAAAATTAATTATTATGAAAATTTGTGCATGTGAAGAGGGATTATTGAGCAATTGTACTTGAAAGTTTGAAGTATTCCTGTAATTGTAGGGTATACCTGTCACTTAATCGAACAAGGAAAGAAAAAGGAATTTATAATATAACTCGTAGCAAAATAAATCATATCTATTTTCGTTTTAGCGTCTTTATACCTGTCATGTAATAGGGATACTGATAAGGTTTTAATCGCTCTTGAATTGTGTAACAATTATTATCATAATAGTATAAAAGAATAAGTGGAAAACTTACTTTGGTTCAGACGAAGTTAATGTACCCTTGCCACTCCAACACTATACAGAGAATACAGAGAATATAACAGAGAACAGAAATTTCCATCTTAATTTTATTTGACTCCGATATTGAATTTAGACAGTTTGATTTTAAAAAATTTAAAGACTATTTTGCTTTTAATCTCAGAAATAAAAAATTTCAAGTGAATGGAATTTTATAATCGAACATCGAACTAGATATGAGAATTTACATCTCTGATTTGCAAACGAAGAACTTAGACAGCTTTTAGGATTTCATCGATCGCTCAAGCTAACATACTTAGTTTGGAATTTCCAAATCTAATAAAAGAATAAAATATCTAGTTGTTCTTCGAATAAAATACCACTTAAACTTAAATTACATATAATTCCGATACAAAAATATGATTATAATTTATTCGTACTCGCCCAGTGGCGCTGGGCTGAATGTGGTCGGTCGAAATAATGCATTACGTACGAGCCACAATGTAATGCATTACCTATCATATTTTTTTTCAGCGCATTTGTAATGGCTCGAGAATTTCTGCATTACAATATGTTAAAAGAATACGCTTGTGTAATGGGGACCCGAAAGAAACTTCGGCACGTCATTACTTTCTGCATTACAAAATTCAATAAACTCATGTACCGTGCGGAAAATTTGGCCATTTCTCAAGAAAGTAAGGCAGGTTGTATTGGGTTTTTGAATGCATACAGGCGAGAGGTAATGCATTAATAATGGACGTAATAATGAGCATTTGCGCCACAGGGCGTATGATGTTCATTTCAAGAGTGAATTATAAGTTATTCAAGAAGATACGAGTACTGCAATCAGCAAACTCTACCTATTTAAGAACATAATTCAAAATCTTCCAAAACTTTTAATCTCCCGAACTTAAAACCTAACCTTAATATTTCGCAACGGATCTAGTTTAGAAATTGAGTTGGAGGACCGTTTTTGACATGAATCTACATAGTTTTCTGTGCATTTCTGAACTTTCAAGTTATTTTAAGCCTCCTTTAAGCCTTAATTACTTTTAATAAAAGAAACCAAATCTAAAGACATGCGCAATTCAAATGACGCCCGCGTCGATTCCATGTATCGACTAGTATCGATAACAGATAAGTCTGCTTGGCTATCGTACGTTCGCTGTCAGTCGCGCGTCTATCGCAATGTCAGTTCGTCTACATTGCAATTTGCAGGAGGTTTTTATTGTAATTTGTTTGTGTTAAAAACGATGTGAACAGTGAACCAATGTGTGATGTTCGTAGATATGCAATAATTATTTCGATGGCTCTTTAGTGGCTGTCTCCGTAAGTCTGAGGCTCGGCGAGATTGTGAGTAAAGGAGGGGGACGCCTGTTTTGTGATTTGTTTGTGTTTGCTTTTGTTCTTCTGCACACCCCCCGCCCACCTCCTCGAGACTAGCAGCGGCGACAAACAACAACAACAAGCTCAAAGCGCTTAAAATAATCAAAAGAAATGGAAATTTTCGCCATGAATCAGCCTTTTGTGATTGTCCCCCATTATCACTTGCTGCACTGCGGCCTGTTTCAGTCTCTGCAAGAGCTGGTTCCACTTGAGTAATCTTTTAATTAGTTCGCTTGTGCATCTCGAAATTTGAGTAGCATCCAAATTTCTGGGAACCACAATCAGCTCAAGTGGTGTGCGTGTTTGTGTGTGGCTTCCCCATCCTCGCCGCGTTGGGTAAGTTATGCGGTTTATTATTGCACTTGATATGTGAGTGCACTTGCAACCTTTGGCATTGGCATTGCCTCCTTTCCTGGAATTTGTCAGTTCCACTCGTCCACTGACCTTGACATTTACCGCAAAAATACCAGGAAATAAAGAACGCCGTGTGGGCGTGGCAGTGTTGCGGTCCTGCACGTGCCTGGGTGTGCTATTGACAGCACAGAAACTTAAAGTTTTATAAGCGCATTAAAAGCATAAACACAACATACACGCACGTACGTGCGTACGGACATGCGGATGTACGGCCAAATCCTGCAGTGAGGGCGGCGAATGCAACTTCACATCCTCGGCCAGGTACCACTTGAAATCAATTTCAACTTCGCTTGCTTCTTTTGATTAAACAAAGGAAATTAATATTCATTATGATATAGAACCCAATGAATCAACTCGCTTTAGGTGGGTTAAGACATTTCCTGGAAATTTGTTTTGCCTGTGGGCTCTAAGCCAAGTTGAATAGGTGGGCGGCTGACATCTGACATCAAAGATGGCTCTTAATGATTGTTTTAAGGGGCTAGGAATCATTATTGTATACAAAGGAGTTCCCTGAAGACGACGATAGAAGGAAACCATTTTAAAGTTAGAACTTCAATTTGAAAACCAAATGCGAAATGTTTAGTGAAAATTTATTAAAAGTGAATCACTCAACCGAAATGGATGTATTGCAATTCTAGAATCACGCTCAGAATCAATCTATATGCTTTGGTAATGGTTGGGCACTTTACCGCGTAGGTTTCAAGGATACAGAAATGGGCGGGAAATGGCAATATTAACATATTACTTCATCTTTTTATTTTTGGGCTCAAAATTTCAAACACGACCACTATACGGTCTCGGTCGTTGTTTTATAAGCCCGCCACTCGCTTCTGCCTTGTGCGAGCTGGTACCAAATGGCCACACCAAGCGTCCCAATATCTTTCAGCACCTGGTCTTTCCATCTCAGTTTCGGTCGAATCTTCTGGGTTCTTTTGCCAAAGCTTGTTCGCCTTCAATTTATACTCTTCTATTACTCCATCTAAATCATCCATACGTTCAATGCCCTTGCCAAGATTAGTTTCGAACTAAAAAAAGCTCATACTTTTCATGAATTCATGGGTTATAACTTATAACACTTTTTTCTAGAAAACTTACAAAAACTTTTATTTTGAATTATATCTAACCTAACTGGGATTCGAGCTCGGGTCGTTTGGTAACTAACCACTAATTGTATGGCGTCTTAACGTTGTCCGCCATTGACGATACCCGCGATGTAGAATCAAGTTACCCTAATGAACTCAGTCATAACTGGCAACATTAGTCAGTTCAGTTTTGAGGAAATTGTCACCTAAATATAAGGTAACTTTTAATCAAATCTAATTTAGGTGGTAAAAAGTTGCCTTGAATGTTGAATTAACGGCCTGGCATTATAGACGAATGCCTCGTCAGAGTAGATTTTTTTTTTTTAATTCCTTTATTTACATTAAATCTACTATATACCAGGGCTGCAAACCGACCTTCAAATTACTGAGAACCGAACCGTAAACCGATACGATAAAATCATCAGAACTTCATAACCATGACCTTCTACCTAGCGATTTCATCTGTTACATAGTTGGTTATATGGTATAAAATTCCCACCCATAATAGCCTCTGTTCTCAAGCTTTTTAAATAATTGTGAAAAGAAAGAGTCTAACACTACATTGGTCATATTTTTTTACGAGAACTATGAAATGGAATATTACTTAACAGTAAATTATATATTGAATATTCCCATGTGTTCTACTAAGCGATTCAAACCCAAAAACCACGCAATACCCAAACGATTTGTGTAGTTTTTAGGTCGAATGTGATTTTTAGAACCCGTGAATGATTTCAAATTTCAAAAATTTAAACATAAAAAGGATTAAAATTGTATTACGCATGCACTGCACCAAGATTCGAACCAAAACCTTCTCCCTAAAACCTCGAACCTTAACAATTGGTTAATTTCGGTTCGAACCAGTGAGCCGGAGATCCGAATTTTTTTTTTTTGGTTTGCAGTTCTGCTTTATACATATAATCATTTTGGAACAACAGAAACAGAAAGCTTAACAGAAACATCATAATCCTGCGGGCATTGCATCGCAGATATGATGACCCGCCTACTCCGTGCTTCTACATTGGCTACCCAGTCTCCGAAGGGTAGCCATAATGGTAGCTACGAAGGCGAAAGTTGAATCCCAGTTTTCTTTGAAGTCAACATGTATGGGATTAAAATATATTCGAACAAAATGTATCATAATATTCTTAGGGATACGATATTCACTACTTAAAACTCGTCAGAGAACTAAACCGGACCGTTTTTCTTTGTGGTTTTCGGTTCGGTCCACCAGCTGCAATAGATGGTTCGGTTCTAAATCGGTAGCAAACTCTCCTTTCAAAAGTGCCATTGTCTTTTAAACATAATCCATACCAAATTGTGAATTTACCAGGATGTTTTGACAGTTATTGCAATGCGCCTGGCTGCTCTTCACACCAAACAGGGAATTTTTGTTAATTTACGTATCTATTCAACCAAAAATACGCTTCGTCGGTGAACATAAATTTTCGATAAAAAAAAACTTTCTAAGCCGAGCATGAATTTGACAGTAAAATTCAATACTTCGCAAACGTTTTTCGTTTGTAAGTCGATTTATGGTTAAATTATAGACCAAACTGAACATGTTTGACAGTAACATGTGACACGAAAACAGTTGAGCTGCCATAAACAGTTTTGCCAAAAGTAGCGCTGCTAAAAGAATACCCTTTATTAAAATTGTCCAGATCTCTGTAGCGCAGAAAAAGAAACATCTCCGACCACATAAAGTATATATGAATATTCTTGATCAGCAAGACGAACAGAGTTGATTTACCCATGTTCGTCCACCTGTTTCTATGCCATCAGTCTTCGTCAGTCTTAAAGCTTGAAGATCACATTTATCGGAACATTTGAATATTGAACATTTATCGGATAAGGCCGGATCGGATGACTGTAGCAAATAGCTGTCATAGGAACGATCGTTCGAACAACTGGTTTTAGTGAGAAAACTTTTTGTTATTAATGGAAACGCCTCCAAACTTCGTTTGCTATGCTTTTTTATTATTTTACAAAGTCTGGTCAAAATCGGTCATCTATATAGTATAGCTGTCATAGGAGAGTAGATTCTGGAAAGTAATTTTAATGAGAAAAACATTTTTGTATTCAATGGAAATGTCCTTAAAGGTGTCATTTACTTATTTGATATGCTTTCACCCAATTCTACAATGTTTTGTCAAAATCGGATGACTAAAGCATATAGCTGCATTACGAATGATCGGTCGAAAAAGTAGTTCTATTGAGAAAACCTTTTTGGTTTTTATTGGAATCGACTCCAAATTTCTAAATTGTTCGTTTGTTAGGCTTTTGCATGATGTGGTCGAAATCAGACATCTCTGTTACGTTCTCAGTGGCCAGTGACAACTGCTCTGCTCCCGTTGCCGAACCCCGTCTTTAAGCTATCGTGTTGAATCCAAACATTTCCATTAGATGTTTCCAATCTAATCGTAAAGACACAAGACGATTGGTCTGAATTTTTCTGCCTGGAATTGGGTGAAGCTCGTTCAATTATTGATTTGCGTTTAGAGTTTATGAAAGGTTTATGGGCAGCTTGCTTATTTGGAGACAGAAGGGACGGACGGACAGAACAAAATTGAAAGCAAACGCAATAAAACGTGGCGACGTCTGTGGATTTGGGTGGGGGCTACGGCGACTTTGATGACGCACGTACTAGGGCCGTCCGTCTGCCAATTCTTGGGGCCAGGCCGTGCCTGCCTGACGCACAATTGATAAAGTGCAGCCATAAACAAATAATCAACCTGCTGCTTGCCCTCTCTCACTCTCTCCCTCTCTGTCCATATATGACTCTTCCATTTTTAGAGTAGAGCAACGAGTTCGTCTGGCCGCGGCTGCTTCTGTTGTTGCTTTGGCGCACTTCTGGGCAACACATTGTCGCCGCCGACCGCAAAACTGGGCAAAATTATGAACTTGTGTTCCTCGGGCGCAACGGCATCGACCACTTCGTTATCGTCCACCGGGCAGTCAGGGAGAAACCAAGGCGGCGGCGGCGGCGACGGCAATCAGGACGGATCTTTAGAGTCCATACATTGCTTTGGCGGTGGAGGTGGCAGCGGTGCTGGAGGAGGAGGAGCTGGCGGGGGCTCTGACGCACTGCGCAACGGCAGCAGCACAGCCAACGGCAGAGGCAATTCAAATCCAACGATAAACAGCGCCAGCACAAACGGACACACACACAACGAACATAACGCAACCATGCCGCCCGAAACACGTCCGAAAATGGTGACAGTCAAGCATCCGGAGTCCAACAAACCGAAGCCCACCACAAAGAAGAGCAAGCCCATACAGGCGGACCAGGATGTGATCAAGGCGCTGCAGCGCTGTCGTGATGAAGGTGATTATATCCATTAATAGCTTTTCCTTTAAAATGTTGTCTCTTATCGCCCCACCGCAACAGGCATCAAGCGTCTGGATCTAAGCAAATCCTCCATCACTGTCATCCCCAATACAGTCAAAGAGTGCGTCCATCTCACCGAACTCTACTTGTATAGCAACAAAATTGGTCAGCTGCCGTCGGAGATCGGTTGCCTGGTGAATTTGCGTAATTTGGCTTTAAACGAGAACTCATTGACCTCGCTGCCGGAGTCGCTGCAGCATTGCAAGCAGCTGAAAGTGTTGGACTTGAGGCACAACAAGCTGGCGGAGATCCCTAATGTTATTTACCGTCTTCGCTCGTTGACCACTTTGTATCTGCGCTTTAATCGGATCACCGCGGTGGCGGACGAACTGCGCCAGCTGGTCAACTTGACCATGTTGAGTCTGCGCGAGAACAAGATCAGGGAACTGGGTAGCGCTATTGGTGCCCTTATCAATTTGACTACCCTCGATGTCTCGCACAATCATTTGGAGCATTTGCCCGAGGACATCGGGAACTGTGTGAATCTGAGTGCTTTGGACTTGCAGCACAATGAACTGTTGGACATACCCGATAGCATTGGCAATTTGAAGAGCTTGGTGAGACTGGGACTGCGGTATAATCGCTTGACCAGCGTGCCGGCCACTTTGAAGAACTGCAAGAGCATGGATGAGTTCAATGTGGAGGGCAATGGCATCACTCAGTTGCCCGATGGCATGCTGGCCAGCTTGAGTGGACTGACCAGCATCACGCTGTCGCGAAATCAGTTCACCAGCTATCCCACCGGCGGTCCAGCCCAATTCACCAATGTCTATAGCATCAATTTGGAGCACAATCGCATCGACAAGATACCATATGGCATATTCTCGCGCGCCAAAGGCTTAACCAAGCTGAATATGAAGGAGAATATGCTAACGGCCCTGCCGCTGGACATTGGCACCTGGGTGAACATGGTGGAGCTGAATCTAGCCACGAATGCGTTGCAGAAACTTTCCGACGATATCATGAACTTGCAGAATCTGGAAATACTCATCCTGTCCAACAACATGCTCAAGAAAATACCCAATACCATCGGTAATCTGCGTAAGTTGCGCATCTTGGATCTGGAGGAGAACCGCATCGAAGTGCTGCCGCATGAGATTGGCTTGCTGCACGAGCTGCAGCGTTTGATATTGCAAACCAACCAGATAACCATGCTGCCACGCAGCATAGGACACCTGAGCAACCTCACCCATTTGTCGGTGAGCGAGAATAATCTGCAATTTCTTCCCGAGGAGATAGGCTCGCTGGAGAGTCTGGAGAACTTGTACATTAATCAGAATCCGGGCTTGGAGAAGCTGCCCTTCGAACTGGCGCTGTGCCAGAATCTGAAGTATCTGAACATAGACAAGTGTCCGTTGAGCACCATACCGCCCGAGATCCAGGCTGGCGGACCCTCGTTGGTGTTGCAGTGGCTTAAGATGCACTCACCGTACAGGCAGATGTGAGATGTGGATGGCGTCTGGCGCACCGTCTATGTGGGCAGCGATTGTTACTATCAGTTCAAGCTGCAGACGGTGGCACAGGCGCAGCAGGAGCAGCCGCCGACTAGGCGGGAGGATGCAGAGGAGCGTCGCTAACGGTGCGAGCTGAGCTAAGCGAGGAAGCGTTGGCTGGCAAACAAAAAACCAACACATAACGAAAAACAGAAAATTTGAAAGCTTTAACATGTTATACCAATGTCCCGCGTATTGTAAACTGCCCCGAATTTGCTTTTACTTTATGTTCGAAACTATCTCTTCCCTCTCTCTCTCTCTCTCTCGCTCGCTCGATCTATCTCTCTGCCTCTCACCAGGTTCACCTTTAGTCCACTCCCATACACATTTAGGTTTTAATTAGAAATGCTTCCAAGCTAGTCACAAATTTTGAAAGCTTTAACCTTTCTCCAAGAACAATCCAAGAGTCATAAAGAAAAGCAAAATCCAATGTTCAAAATTACACAAAAACATACGCAAGCGCCAAGGAATTGTTTGATAAAAAAAAACCTATAAATATAAATGATCAAAAAATGCAACAACAAAAAAAAAGAAGAAGAAAACTATAATATATACACATTAAATTGTAGTTGTATTTTGTATAAGCAAAACAAGTATTAAAATATTGTAATTTGTGGCAAAAGTTAAAGAATTGCAAATTGTTTTTTGTAGCGCTTCGAGCAAGAAGTAAATGCACTATACATAAAGATATGTAAACTTGTTTGTGTCGCAGTTAATGCAGCATTTTATATGTTAGTTCTTAAGCATAAATTAATCCTACACACACATACATACATTATAATATATATATATATGAGAAATTTATTGAGCATGCTAAAAAAAAAACAAGATGGAAAGAAAAACAATTAGTCTAAACAAGCAGACAAGTCAATGAATGTGTAATTAATTTATATGAATATTTAAAGCATTTAGTTATCATAATCAACGATATTTGTATATGGCACGAAAAATGGATTAATATTTGATCAAATGCCAGTTAGTTGATAAGCATATTATGACCAGGGAATGAAACCTAGGGGTGACCAATAACCATTTAAGGCAAGAATCGAAGTTTGTGCTTTAGTCTGGGGATGCAAATTGGTATTTCTCGAGGACAACAGAGGAGGAAGTTCTAAGTTATTTCATGGAAAACATTTGTGCTCCATATTGAATATCCATGCACAATGGCCACTCCGCTTGAGGTACCGCTGGAAAAACAGGGACTTAGTCGAATCTGCCACGTTTCGAGTGTCGAAACCCATTAAAGTTGCCGTTTGGTTTTCCATTCCGAATTAACCGTGCTACGTTTCTTTAATGCAGGCCTTAAATCACTCAAGAACAAAATGTTCGCTAAATCTTAGTGGCCCCGCGATGATACCATAACTACAAGGTAGCGCAACTAGATGAACGTTTTCACATACGCGAGAATTTATCTAACCGAAGGTATAAGCCAGCGATGCCCATGTGTTATACGCTATATGCGCCAATGTTTTTGTAATTTGCCAACGCCTCAGCCACGCGCGTAGGGCTGACGCATAGGCATAGGCAAAGGCTGGCTGCTGTTGCGGAATTAAAGGCAACAACAATACGTGCAGACAGCCCTGTAGTCATAAGGTTTTACAGGTTTTTTCTTTCGTTTTCTTGTGGTAGTTGTTGTTTCTGTTTTTGGTTTTTTGTTCGTGTAAGTAAAGAAGCTTTTGGGCGCCCCAGGTCTAAATTCACAATAAAACCAGGTCCACAGAGTCGAAGCCTATTTCGATTCCACTTCTTTTTGGTAGAGTCCATTCAGGTACCTTGTATCTCTTGGTAAAGAGATTGAGGTCCGTCTTATCTGCATCTGAGGCCCATTTTAGTATCTCTTTGCGTATATTCAGTTTGTACTAGTGTGTGCCAGAAGGTATCATTATACATATCTCCCACTGTTTTATAGACTAAAGGGTTCACAATTAGGATTTTTGGCAGCGAGTCTGAGTAAACTAAAATAAACATTTATTTTGTTTAAATAAGAAAGAAAAGAAGATTACTAATTTTCAGGCCTTTTGTAGTTTCGAATTCGACGAATCCAAATCAATTAAAGATAGTCTGGACTTACACGGTGGAGCAAACATCATGAAGTTCTTGAAAAAAGCTTTCGTTTCATGAAGTTTGCTCCACCGTGTAAAACCCGTCATTAGATTGCTCAAAATGGACTGCAGAGCTTATTTGAATGAAGATAAATGAATACTTAAAGCTGATCGGTTTTTTGAACAAAGTTATTAGGCTGATACCTAAACGTTGTCCTCTAATTATTCATCATTAGGCAGCGGATTTTGAATATTTTCCAGCAGTTTTTCATCCTACTAAGCCAAAATTTATATGCACAACATTATCGGCCCTGTTCCAATATTATCTTTCCATGAATATCTGCGGTTTTTAATAAGGTAGCCTCGTTTTGTTGAACTGTTAGATTTAACCGCTAAAGCAATTTCGATTTTCCTCAAAACTGATCTAATAACGATTATCTTTCATGTAACAATGTTTAGTTTAAACTCCATATGCAAACGTTTACACGGAAACCGACTCGGAACAGGGCCGTATATAATGAGCTGACTATTTACAGTGATTCATAATGAAATAATACCCCATCTTAAAACATGAAATAAGGCCCCAAATTCCGGCTGTTTTTTTCATAAAATCGGAAATATCTAAAAATTAAATTTGTAGGCACTTTTAAATTTCAATTGTTAGTTAAATAAATCGCGCAATTTTTATGCATACAAACTTTCGGCCGAGGTGCTTTGATTGAAACAAATTTTCAAATGAAATAATGAAAAATTTGTTCCTAAAAAATTACGCTATTTTTTTGGCTATTTAAGATTGATACTATTGGGAACTATTTATATGTTCCGCTATTTTTTCCAATTTAATTTTTTTCTTTTTGAGTCTTATTTCATAATGAAATGAAAATAACATCCAAATATTTATAAAGGATCGTTGTTGTTGTTTTCTGTATAATTTTATGGGACCTTATTTCGCAGAGCCTATAATCGCAGCAAAAATAAAAGGATACATTAGACCTAGCCTACTAGGACTAAAATCGTTTTAAAAATATGCAAAATTCGCTTTCTAGTCATCAATGCCAGATGCATCGCTAGTATTATGAGAATAAATCTGACCTGAATCTGGAACTGAAGGTGAAACCAACAATTCAGTCGCGTATGGGGATAGCAATCTTAGCTTCTTGAGAGGAAATGTTCGCAAACTGGATATTACTGGATCTGAGGTTACTAAAAGTCTGCAAAAAAAGTCATCCATGTTTTTTGTATAGTTACATTTTCTTGAAAAATCCTTTGGGATTCTTTTTCTGCTCTTGTTACACGATTCCTAAGCTACTTTAGACATTTTCCCGATAGGTAGTATCGAAGATTTCACAATTTCGTGACCGTGATTAAGAATTTTGTGTACTGTTGTTGATATAATGTACCAATTTTCCTTGATTTCGGAACCACAATCAAATTACCCGCAATGCAACCTGGTATCGTTTTGTCAACTCCTGTTGTAGAAGCGGAAATTTCAGAATTCCAGTCACTTAAACTTTCAATAGAAGCTCGAGCTTTTGGAATTAATCTTGCGCATGTGATAAGTTTCGATGATTACGAAAAACAGCAGAAAGTTCATACATTTTTTGATATTTTTGAATATGTTTTGGAAAGTGTCTTAGCAACACTTTCTATTTGGTTTGATAGGGCGGATCTGATAAGAGTTTTGACTTATTTCTAACACGATTTTTCAGAATGTGACCCAGAAAAAATCACTACTTTATCTAAACCTTGAAACTGTGCTTACTTTCTGGAATAGAATCCATATCGCTTCTGAATGCGTGACGAACGGATTCTCTACCTCTGAGCCAACTAGAGACACTTCCCCCTTATTAACGGTCACAATACAAACTAGATGTACCACTACCACCATGCCAACCATTATAGGTCCCTGAATGAGGGTACGTAAGAAGAAATGGTACCTGGTACTGAGGTCATGCTTGAATTAGTCACTGTATTGGGTGCTAGAATGAAGGTGTATTAGGAGAACTTTTTATAATATTTTTAATTTCATGTTTATATTGGATTGTTATAAAACAAACCCTTCCGTTCCGTTTTGAATCCCTGACTAAAGCAAACACACAAACTTACATACTGGTCGATCATTGAACAGCTCAAATCAGAAATAAAACTACCACAATAAAAGCAGGTTCGAAGACAAAATTTTGGTTTATATTGCCCAACTGAGTGTCGAAACTTACCGACACACACACCCACAAGCACTCTCTCCGTTGCAACGCAAATGGGCTTTATACTTCTTTGGAAAGAAACTGTCGACTCAGTAAATCAACGAAGCTAACTTTAACGACAAATGAAAATACTTTTATACATCTATTTTTGAAACCGAACACTTGAAATCTATATATATATATATTTTCTTTCAGCTAAAATAGATATGCCGATACATACATAAAAACATACAAACATATATTTTTCAAACCAATCTTGTATGGCAAAAGTAATTCAATTACAAAAATACACTTAAAGAATATATTTAAACAAATATAGTTCCCATGGTACAAAATGAAGAACAAAAGCGTAAATGTTAATGTTTAAACTATTCGCACATCCGCACCCCACACACACACACACACAAACACTTACATCCAAATGTATGTGATGTTGTGGAACCAGAAGTTGGCCAGGTTTATTTTTTGAGGCCATCCATTGAAACAATAATTGAAAGGGAAGTCAAGTTAATTTGAGAATGAAATGTACAAGCTAAATATATGGTAAAACTCTAGATACATATGTATTATTGATCAAGATCAAGTCAAATGTAATGATATTCCTAAAGCAAACAAAAACATATTTAAACCATACCTACATACATATTTGAGAGAAATAAAGAAACCAAAAATGTTTAAATGAATGTAATATCGGAGGGGCCAACCTATTTCGAATGCAGGGAAGGTGGTTTCATAGCAATCAGCCAGCTTGAAAACTCAAGCTGAGCTTCAGTTGGCAGCACATCAGCTGGCCAGCCAGAGCTTACAAGGAGTCGACGCGTTGATATCCATTAGTTTGCAGCGCGAAATTTTGATGCATCGACACCAATTGGATTGTTATTGACAAAACAAAGCCTTAAATGTAAAACGGTTCAAACCCGAACCGTTTATTTGTGCTCGAAAGCCGAACCACAAACCAAACTCGCGTTCTGACGAAAGTCTAGAACTGAAAACTGAATCGATATGTATAAGTTAGCTGATGTTTTAGTACTCAGTCCAAGCGAACAAAAGGATATCTCCAAACCTAAGAACTTTTGGCCAGTGTTAGCGTCCACGCCGTTTACAAGTCTGCCTACCTGGATATCTGAATATATGAATTCTTCTCCCAATTACAATATTCGGGTCGAAGGATTGTTGGGATTTGTGACCCCGCCCTTTATTATAGGTAGATTCTTATGAAATAACAAGTATTACTATTTTTCCCTCACTTTTCACTTACGTTCTAACAACAACAAAATGAGATAAAATCAAGCTCAAAAAAATTAATTTGATCTTGATATTATTGAAGTATTCAAATTTCAATCATTAGTCGTACTAGATCCGACATATCCGAGATCGAGTCAATCCTTTTCGTACTTGGAATGAAAAAATCCTGGATTGACCAACTTCTGACAACGTGTGGGATTGATTTAATCCCGGATATCTGCTATTTCTCGATTTTTTTTTGTTTTGTGTAGTACTTCTTTAGCGTATGCACCATGGATACAAAACATTTCCAAACCAAACCACACTAAACCGCTAATATGGTTCGCTTCATTTCGCCGACAAATTTTAAGGCAAAAGGCCTATAAATTAAGGAAATTGTGTTAGAAATCTCAACTTTATTTGCATCACACAAGTGTTGAAGAGTTCTCTTGTCCTAACTCTTCATTGCGATCACTTGTTAGCAGACCAACCACCAGCCATATATTTGTATACCCTTGCAGAAGGGTATTATAATATTGCCCAGAAGTTTGCAACGCACAGAATATTCATTTCCGACCCAATAAAGCTGAGCTGAGTTGGTTGAGCTGTGTTCGTCCGTCTGTTTGTCTGTTTCTACGCATACTAATCTCTCAGTTTTGAAGATATCGAGCTGAAATTTTGCCCAGAGTCTTGTTTTTGCTGCACACTACTAATTTGTCAGAACCGACCGGATCGGATGACTACATCTCATAGCTCCCATAGGAACAATTGGTCGGAAAGCTAGTTGTTGTGAGAAAAACTTTTTTGTTTTCAATTCAAAACTTTGTAATCGTAGGTTTTCTATGTTTTTTATATTTCCACCAAGTTTTATTAAAATCGGACTACTATATGGTATAGCTGCCATACAAAAGATAGGACTGAAAAACAATCTTAGTTAAAAAACTTTTTGTTTTTAATGATAGCATCCTGCTATTTTGTATTTGTTTGTTTCACATGCTTTAACACAATTTTACAATTTTTTGGCCAAATCGGATGTCTATACCATAAAGCTCCCATACGCACGATCGGTGGGAAAATGGGAAAAAGAGTATTTTTTTTAAACATTTAAGCGAGCACTTGCAAGGGTATAAAAACTTCGGCACAGACGAAGTTAGCTTAGCTTTCTCGTTCTAATGTTAGAATACCAGTCGTTAGTATGGTGATGGGTGCAGACCTTAGTTCATGTATTAGACTTACGGTTAACGACGTATTAACGCTCGGCAATGCATCAGGTCGTTAGTCCTGGTACTGCCTTGACGCCATCAATCTATCAAACACACTTGATATTGTCCATCTTTTGAAATCCCCGTCCCTTTTTGTGCTAAATCGTGCTTCCTTTTTTGAATATTACTGATTGAATTGCATGAATTCTGAACATTCTCAAGTTGGTAGTGTTTCTCCATCTGATCTTCTTGGTTAAATAATGCTCGTACACATTTTTGTAAGCACGCAGTTCTCAAGGTGCTTGCAATTTCTACTGCATATGATATACGGTGTCGGTATGACTAAAAGAGATGTCGAAAATAATATCACCATTTTTTGTTGCGAAATCGTCTAGATATATGTGCCAGTTATCAGTAAAACGCTGTCTTCAACTCATTGGAGTGCTATCAGGGTAACTTTTTGAAAACAGAATTGATTTTAAAAATTCCAAATTCCGCACTATAACAGTTGCTAGATATACATTAAGTGAATTCTCTTCAATATTTCAAAGAACTTAGATATGGAAAGTGTTATTTTTAATCCAGTTCTCATTTTCGAAATCGATTGATCGATTTTTGCAATAGTTGTGATTTCTAAAGCCGATTAAGAAATACATGATATTTATTATTATAATTATTTAAATTTCATCGTAGCGCTACAAGTCATGGAAGACTTAAAAACAGTCGCGTTAGTCACGAATGTTAAAATCAGGGCTGCAAGCCGGATTTTACTGTGAGCCGAGCCACTATAGAAATCAAATGAGAGCCCGAACTTTTTGCGAAAACTTCGGTTCGGTTCTACAAAAGTGATAGACATCAGAAATGAGATCTTCTGCCTCGCGACTTCAACTGTTGTGTTGTTGTTTTAGTGCGACTGACTTCTAAAATGGGCAGGAAAGTGGAATAGAGTCTAGAAAATCGTTAAGAATTACTTATAAAATCACCACCCATAATAGCCTCTGTTTTTTAAGCTCCTCGACTCTGAAACTTCTTAATTAGATCTCACAAGCATTATATTGGTAATATTTTTCACATACTATTTGTGTAGTTTTAGGTCGAATGAGATATTTAGAACATAAATATGATAAGTATTGTGTAAAGGATGGACTGAACCAAGGTTCCAAAATCATGTACCAAAATCCTTCTACCAAAAACCTCTAACTTTAAATTTCCGAATCTTAACCAGCACTACTAAATTAAAAGACTTCATTTTCAAAAAAAAAAAAAAAATGAATACAAAAAGAAATTAATAAATTCAAACGAATTAAGTTTACAGAAAAACAAGAAAGAAAGTCGGTCAAGCCCGACTATAACATACTCTGTACCAAGAAAATTTCTTTTGATCATAACTCGAAAACCGTTCATCCGATCTTCTTCATTCCTTTGGCGGATCGATAAGTTATCCTAATAACTAAATATGTCCAGAAGGAACAAGCCATCTATCTTCAAAACTGTGGGAGATATGACGTTTTTTCTAAATTGCGGGGGCGGGAGGGGGCGTGGCCAAAATTGAAAATAAACTTGATCTGCCTGCAGACATTAGAAGCATATGTCCCATACATGTCAAACCTCTATCTCTTACAATCTCTGAGATCTGTGCGTTCATACGGACAGACAGACGGACAGACGGACATGGCTATATCGACTCGGCTGTTGATGCTGATCAAGAATATATATACTTTATGGGGTCGGAGATGCTTCCTTCTGGATGTTACATACTTTTGCACAAACTTATAATACTCTATGTACCTACGGTACAGAGTATAATTAACATACAAAATCAAAGTTATATATAAGAAATATTTAAAATTTTATACAAAAGCATACAAACACAGTTGGATTCTGGAAGCAGGATCTTTATACAATTCAAAAAAACAGATACCATCTTGTTCGTTTTTAATAATTTTATACGAAAGCATAATGTAAAAGTAATCCTCTCTCAGTACCGATTGTTCCAAATTAGATCGTTTCGTGTGGTTTCTAGATTTACGAAAGATTCACTCGAAATTGAGAATTGGATAATGTATTCGGATCCAGATATGCGTGTGGTCTACTTTCGAAAATGTATAGAAATTGAACAGATACTTCTGGAATACTATACAGTTTCAGAGAACTAATTAAAAAACCTCGGTACCATTCATTCTTAAATGTAATCGGTTGTTATACTCTGTACCGTAGGTACATAGAGTATTATAAGTTTGTGCAAAAGTATGTAACATCCAGAAGGAAGCATCTCCGACCCCATAAAGTATATATATTCTTGATCAGCATCAACAGCCGAGTCATGTCCGTCATGTCCGTCTGTCCGTCTGTCTGTCCGTATGAACGCACAGATCTCAGAGATGGTAAGAGATAGAGGTTTGACATGTATGGGACATATGCTTCTAATGTCTGCAGGCAGATTCAAGTTTATTTTCAATTTTGGCCACGCCCCCTCGCGCCCCCGCAATTTAGAAAAAACGTCATATCTCCCACAGTTTTGAAGATAGATGGCTTGTTCCTTCTGGACATATTTAGTTATTAGGATAACTTATCGATCCGCCAAAGGAATGAAGAAGATCGGATGAACGGTTTTCGAGTTATGATCAAAAGAAACATTTTCTTGGTACAGAGTATGTTATAGTCGGGCTTGACCGACTTTCTTTCTTGTTTTCTGTTTGCAATTCCGTGTCAGGTCCCCGTTTTCCGATTTCATTTCCTCACTTGAGTATATGTAAATGTAAATACTTGACCGATAAGCCGAACATACCCTATCACCTGATAGGTAACACTGCAAAAACAGCTGGGGACTGATGCAAGTGATAACAAAGACTCAACTATACATTGAAGATTGCAAGTCAGTTTGTAAACAACACTCTGTAGCGACGGACGGATTAGAGGGAATATTTCTAGCCAACAATATTCATCATACACATATAGGTGAGTGTTTAGGTGGAAACTATGGACGTGACAAGCGTAACGCAAGCCAGCTAAAACCGGCGGCGATCGAAAGGTCAATTTGAAAATGAAAAAACAAAAGTCGGGAAATGGAGTCAAGCAGCTAGTCGGTTGTGGGCAGAGCCTTTGTGTGTTCTTTGTGTGTTCCTGATTCACGATACGCATTTCGATTAAGTGTGGCGAGTGAATAATTATAAGAGCTTTAAAATAAACCAGCAGAGATAAGGCGACTGCAAACAAAAGGTTCTTAAATATATACATACTGTCCATGAACTGAACGCTGCACAGTGTGCATTCAGTTCGCATTTGACAAGGAGGAATCGCTATACTTACAGATCTTTTCAATGAACACACGCATTAATGTTGCCTTGCTTATCTGGGCAGTGGTTGCCTGTTTGCCTTTTACACCCATCCAAGGATATTCGCCCCGTGAAGATGGCCGCATTATAGCCCAGTATAAGCGGCAGTTGGAGCTAAATCATGCCCGAATCGCCCGAGAACTGGTGCATCGAGCCAACTGGGCCTCAGTGGGTAGCATTTCGACAAATCAAATTGTGGAAAACTATCCCATGGTCAATATCATTTCGATTGATGACAGCGATGTTAGCGGCAACTCAACGGGCAGAATACGCTTCCTGCTAACCGATTTGGATTTCACGGGCCCGGATTGGGAAAAGAACAATAAGGTGACGTTGCTATTTACGGATGAGCAAACCCTGAGATGTCAGAGTGCCGGCAAGGATCCCATGGAGCCAACCTGTGCACGGGCCATGTTCAGTGGGCAGGTCAAGAGGGTGAGTTTTTAGTTGTAGTAGCTTGGTGGGCGAATCTCCTACCTGAACAGAAAATACAAGATGTTCTCTAAAATTTTTGTAAGAGCAAACTTTCTTGAAATGAGCACAGTTCAACTCAACTCAGCCACTGCACTGAAAAGAAAATAAAGCCATTAATACTAGATTTACTCGGTGAAGCAAACGTCAAGAAGTTCTCTTAGTATATAATATAATATAATAATAGAGTATTCAATGTAAAATGAATTCGTTTTATACGGAAAGGTTTAGAATCTCATCTGATTCTCTCTCCTACTAAGAGAACACCATGAAATTTGCTTCACCGTGTAAGTCCACTCTTAGTCGTCTACAAAATGATCGTGCAACAAGTCTGACAACAATTTGTCGTTCTTTATAAAATGATCTAAGGCAGGTGGGGTGTGTGGGTTGTCGCTGTGGGTGTGTTGCACGGTGCTACAAGCGACATATCAGTTTCTAATAAATTTGGGCAACATATTAGACTCCCGATCCAATTAAATGAGATTCCCCTGAATGTGAAAATCCATATTATAATATAACCTTGCATCAAACACTATCAAATTTTGTACCCAGTAGAGCTCAAAATGTTATCAAAAACTTAAAATTTTAGCTCAAATCAAGTTTTTGCGATCTCAAATATACTTTCTTGAAGTTAGAACCTTATGTTGCAAGTGAGAAAACCCGTTCATGGCCTGTACTTGCCAAAATTCAATAAAACTCCTAGCAATCTTCAGGAAATTAAACTCCCTGGTTAGTCTGCGTTAAGAGATGCGCTTTAGACCCGATATCTCAAAGGTTCCGGTTAGCCGACCACCGGTCAGATTTGTTCGTCCAGATGACGAGCGGTTAAGTCATTTGCTTTTCTCAGCAGCAGTTTTGCCTGATATCGTTAAATGCCTATCGATACTTCAGGGTGACCATACTGTTTGACTAAACGAACGAGTGAACAGCTGACTCGGTTTGGTTTGTTTGATTTTTAATGCAATTAGTTGTTGCTGGTCATGGTTTTGCGTAAAAGTTGATGAAAATGACTTGCGATGAAGAGTAAAGTGAAGTAAAGTTAAGTGCAAAAAGACCCAGAGGGAAAACAACAAATACACACAACAAATTTGGCATCATCCGGATCAGTAAATTGATAAGGCCTCTCCCTTTACTTTCTTGCATTATTTATTCGATGCTCTGCCTCTTCGAATTGAAATTCGAATTTCCATTGCGTGGAGTTGACAAATTCGTTTTTTCATAAACATTTTCTGTTGCTGCAAATAATTAAATAAACAAAGCAAGTGTGCGAACAGCTGTTTGCATATCGATAAGAAATATCGATAATTTCATCGGCGCTGAGTTCGCGGTTAAAGTTGACCGGTGGATGAATATCAAACCCTTTTTTTTAATTTTATCTTATTTTCACAGCTCTATATAACAAAAAAAAAAAGGGATTTTTTAGCAACTTTCCTTTTGGAAGCACTGTTTTTGGCAGCGTAGCTGTTTTCGTGTCACATGTTACTGTCAAACATGTTCAGTTTGGTCTGTAATTTAACCATGAATCGACTTACTAACAAACAACGCTTGCAGATTAGATTTAAATTTTAGATTTATTGAACTTATTTCCTAGTTTATGTGACTGGATTTTGACACCTTTATGTTAAGTAAACCTGCAGTTTTTAGACGGCTCATTCTGCTTTGGAATTCCCTAACGGTTATGCCACCGCTGGCATCTAGAGACTGTTGAGAAACGTTCAGTTAGTTGGCATTGATCGCTGATGATAGTGGGTGGTTTGTCTTGAAACAACTGTACGATCCTCCAGCCTCCTTTGTGGTGTTGTGTCTCTGTTTAAACTTTAAAGTAGTGCGAGAGCATAACATCACTTCGAGCCGTCTAAAAACTGCAGGTTTATTGCCTAGTGTTACAAAAAAACTTATAAATGAATATAATGCACAAGTTTGAAACATATTTAGTATGGAGATTGATGAATAATATAATGAGTTGATTATTGAATTGTATTATAAATTTTTGATATTCATAATTTCGTAAAGATAGCATAATAAATGACCGACTTATACACGCTATAAAAAACGTTCCTTACTTGTCTGAGCTGCATGCAATGTTCGCTAACATAATGTAGAAATATTCATATTAATGTTAATGCTCTGTTAATTAACATAAGGAGACGGTTATTAAACACTAACTCCCCTGAAGGCATTTTGGCAGATTTATCGAAAGCATGAACTTTACCAAAAAAAAACTTCACGATATTAATGAATATAGGAGCGAAAATTTGATTTAAATATGCCATTCGTGTTAAAGTCGTGTCGTTTTGAAAATAATCGACACGCTCCCATCTTCCTCAGCTCGGTCAATATAATGTGACTGTTTTGGTCACCGTTTTATGTTTAATTCAAACGGATTTCATATTCTTTTCAAAATTTTCTATTTTTAAATTTACCCGTGTATCTTACAATTCGACTACGACCCAAAATTGGGAATTTTTTAAAGGGCTGCAAACCCAAAATTTTTCTGGATCTCCGATTCGCTGGTTCGAACCAAACTTTTCCAACGGCTTAGGCTCGTATATTTGAGGACCGAACCTAGGTTCAGCCCATGCTCGACAAAATACTAACAAAATAAAAAGAAATACATTAATTTAGCTAAAAAAAATTCACTGCATTTAAGTAGTTACTTTAATCCTATGTATAGAAATCTGTGTTTTTTTTTTTTTTTGGGACGGAAAAGGCTTGTGGAATACCTGGGAATATTCCAAATATAATTTACTTAAGTAAAATTCCAATTCGTAGATTTTGTAGAAAAATATTAACCATGTAATTGGGGTTGCCGGATATTTCCAAAATATCTATATCGATATTTTTGACGATATTGAAAAAGTATCATTTCGATATAAATATTTTAGGGTAAAAATGTCGATAATATCGATTTATTCGATATTTCCACAAAATGTGTCCTCATGACTATATATCTATACAATAAGCAGGTCTATTGGGGTAACTAACGTGTCAACTGACTCATAATAAATACTACATTTTCACAAAACAGATTACGGGATATATATTTTATTTCATTAATAACACAAGAATTCACGGAAACTTATTCATTATTTTATATTGATGTGATTGAGCGAAGAAGCTTAACTTAAAAAGTGAACACATTTTTATGCATTTTTTGGCACTTCGATTTTTGAACATCAACTTCTTATAAAACAAGTTTAAAACATGTTTTTTTTGCTCGCCAAAAATACCGGAATTAAAAGTTAAAGGAAAATATCGCTGAAAAGGATCACCAAAAAATATTCGATATCGATATATATATCGCCTCATAAAAATATTCTATAACGATATATCGATTTTTGGACAAAAATATCGAAATTTGAAATATTGATAGTAATTCATATTATGTTAAGCTCTTGATGTTGTAAATCATTGAAAAAGGATTGGAGTCGAGTATCTTAAAAACAGACGGTGTTATGGGCGGGGACTTAATAATTAGTTCTAAATGATACTCTAGGTTTTATTATTACACTTTCCTGCCCATTTAAAGTCTAAGTCGCTTAGAACCAACCACATAACAGATGTTTTGTTGAACCGAACCGACATTTGAGGTTCGGAACAGGTTCGGGTTCAGCTTTCCTATTCAAAGAGGTTCGGTTCAAGAATCGGTTCACAGTAAAGTAAATGTAGGAATTCCGGGTTCGAAAATCTGGAAAATCTGCTTACCTTCGTGGAATTTCCAGCATTAGGCAACTGGAGCGCTGCACCCGGTGTATTTTATGAAAAACGTTTCTAGCTCTGGAGATGCGTGCCCCCTTATCTGTCATTGCACCGCCATCTTACGCGATCACACTTCCTAGATAGCAGAATATACTCAATATTTATGAGCCTGCCGTCAACTGCAACGCTAATTGGGGACATGTTAGGGGTTTGCGCTAGCATCAGCTTAGTCTTCGAGATGTTAATTTTGAGGCCAGCTACCCGAGGGTTTCTTTCCAGAGTTATGTGCTTCGCTGAGACCTATTGTAGTGTATAAGCAAATATCATCCGCGTAGTCAAAATCACAAAGGGTTTGATCGCTTACTCTCCACTGGATACCCTCCTTCGCCTCGTTATTTGTGCGCTTGAGGACATTATCGAGGACAGCCATGAATACCAGGGGTGACAGAGTACATCACTGCCTTTCACTGTTATTTACGGCAAAGCTAGCGCTGTGATTGCCTTTCCAGCGAACGGTGAATCTCGCGTCTTCGTACAGCGCCATTATCAGTTGTATATGCCCTCCGGTATACCACAGCTATGAAGAGAACTTCATATAGTCTCCCTGTTGAAAGTGTCGAACGCCTGCTCAAAATCCACGAATAGTAAATAAAGTGTAGACCTCCATTCCGTGGAAACTAGTAGAGTCAAGTTCGTCCTTTGAGATTCAAGCTCATTTTCAAAGCAACACATAAAACAAGTAAGAAAGTCGGGCAAGCCTGTATTTATCACACAAAGTGTTGGGGTGTTAAAAGTGCTGCCCGTTACTGTTTCAGCCGGTGCTGCCCAGCATATACGTCTGTTTTCCCTGGCGTTTTACCGATCAACACGATTTCCTCGACGAATCGAGAAACAATATTGATTACTCAATATGAACAGAAGGTACCAAACGATTTTAGATAAAATTGTGGGAGCTATGAAGTGGGGTGCAAAAATGAATATCTTCTACAATGAACTATCTGTCACATTAACCAGCAGAGTAAATTGCTAATTTAACTGACACATAACAAATCTTCCAAATGGAAGTTGAGAAATCGTCCCTTCGATTCCTAAGAAATGACTACCAGATGTGAATATAACTCGTTTCTTTCGCCAGTTTTCGAAAGACGACGACGGCTACCAACCAGCGCTAGAGGCATTCCTAAAGCGTCATCAGGCTGGAGCTAATTGGATGAAGGGTAAGCACCAATTCCAGCTGGAAAATGTTTTAAAAATGTTCTTCTCC
Source organism: Lordiphosa andalusiaca (assembly GCA_035044965.1). Classification (NCBI taxonomy): domain Eukaryota; kingdom Metazoa; phylum Arthropoda; class Insecta; order Diptera; family Drosophilidae; genus Lordiphosa; species Lordiphosa andalusiaca. Next base: position 24,740 of record JAWNNM010003188.1, read on the forward strand.
AACAGCCCACACCTTCTATTTATGCGAATTGATCATTCGTAACATATTCGTGCTGGACTTCTATGGCGGACCGCATCAGGTCAGCGCCTCGGACTACTATGCCATTAAGATGTGAAGATAAATTCAGTTGTTGACAAACAGACAAAAATACTGATAAGACATGAGTAATTCCATTGCACTGCGCAGTCCAATTGCTTCTCAGTGCTATCTCAGTTGGTTGTATTAAATAAATTACATTCTGATTCCAAAATTTTTAAACAATTAAACGACTTTAACGTTCGCCCGGCATGACGCACAGCGTGGCATCGATCTTCTGCAGCTGCGGCAATATGTCACGCAACTTGGAGCGATATCTTATGTCCTTGGCCAACGGTGTGTGCTCCAAATAGATGGTCTGCAGCGATTTATTCACTTTCAGCACCTCCACATTCTTCCAGTCTTCAAATGCATTGTTATTTAGCCACAGCTCTTCCAGCTGCTCCAGGGCCTCCAGATTGCCGATGGTCTTCAATCGATTCTTGGCCATATCCAGTGTGTCCAGCTGCTTGTTCTGCTCCAAATTCTCTATGGTCTCGATACCATTCTCTGATATGTACAGCTCCCTGAGGCCGCTCAACTTTTCCAGGTTTTCGATTTTGACTATGCGATTGGCCTGCAGACTCAGTATCTCCAGGTTGATCAGTGTGTCCAGATTTTCGATTTTGGCTATCTTGTTCTTGCCGAGAAACAATTGGCGCAGATTTACCAGCGACTCGATGTGCTCAATCTTCTTCAGCTTGTTGTCGCCCAGCTCCAGCATGGTCAGATTGGTCAACATGCCGAGATTCTCGATCAGCGTAATCTTGTTGGCCACCAAATACAGCTTCTCCAGTTTGACCAGCTTCTCCAGATTCTCGATTTTGGTCAAACGATTGAAGCTGAGATCCAATATCTCCAGATTAGTCAGATCCTCGAGGTTCTCGATTTTGGTAATCTGATTGTCGTACAGCTCCAGCTCTAGCAGCGTCTTGAGCGTGGACAAATTTTCAATCTTCTTGATGAGATTCCAGCGCAAAAACAAACGCTCGATCTGAGTCAGCGGCTCGAAATTCTCTAGCTTCTCGATGCGGCGATGATTCAGATCTAGCTCAAAGCACTCCGGATCGATGGTGACGACCTCCTCAATGGACGCCACCTCCTCGGCGGGAATCATCTGTAGGCCGGACGACGCCGACGGCTTGGCGCCTTCATTCGTATTCATCACACTGTCAGCATCGCCCATTTCTTTATTTATTTTAAAGTGTTTTTTTTGTAAGCAAATTTTAACAATAAAATGCGTGCAGCTTTGATTCACTTGTGGTTTTGCTGATTTTGCTTTGACTTTGTTTTTCGCCGCCTGTTACAGCCAGCTTTTAGTGTGACCCTGCGCGTATGAATAACAGCTGTTCTGTTAGCGCCGGCAAAATGTTAGCGACCCGGGCGTTACAGCGAATTTTGATTTTGTGTTTTTAATTTCAAGACAAACCAACTATTTGTACTATCGACATCTTTGCATGAAAATAATCGTAGTAATGACAATTTTGGTGAAAAACTGATCATTTCGCAGATTGTGGCACTCACCATGTTTTTTGGTACCTACGATATTTCTTTTAACAGTTGTAACTTCACAAGGAGAATTCAAAATAATAGAGTATGGAACGATAAAAAGTATAATTCAATATTTTTATTTTAATAAATTTTTAAGCAAGAAACAATTTTTGGTATTCTGTAAGTAAATAGTTCAGTCCTCATCTTCGCTTTCATACAGCTTGTCTTTAATTTGTTACAGTGTTCCATAGATCAAAATTTTATAATGTATTTCAACCGATTTTGGAATATGTCATTTGCTTTTACATATTTAAAGACTAATTATGTGCCGAATATGTCATTAGTCTTAAATGCAGGGTTGAAAACAAAATAAAGTAACGAACCGACAGAAATATTCATTGTTTTTGTGCAATAAATGAGTGATCGAAATCATTTTTAGGAAAGGACGCGATTTGAAAAATGATTTTAGGTTCGGAACCTGTCAGAATAGATTAAAGAATGGGAAACGTAATGTGAAGAATCGTAAATCAGCGGAAATGGCAATGAGAGGAAATAAAGCAGACAATTTTCTGTCGACCTAGTGGTAAGTTAATTCCAATGCGAATTAAGCGAAATTCATAGTTGAGGGTTTCTTTATGCTAATTATATCGATAATTCTCAAAAAATGTATTTTTGAAATCTCAAATAGCTGCATGATTTTGATTGTGATATTTCTGATCCGCGTTCAAATACCATTTATGTCCAATGGTAAGGGAAACAGAACACGGCTTGCAGCATATTTCTAACCAACATAATGTGACTAACGAATCATTAAATTTTAACGCATGGGCATTTCCACAAAAATTTCCACCTGGACCAAAAAATTAAAAGTTCTCACAAACAGCATGTTTTATAAACTTTTTAAGGGGAAAAAATGAAGTACTCTAAGCTAATCTTACAATTATTAATAGCCCTTATAGAGATTTTCGAATGCAAAGTCGCACAAACTCAGTTTTTCTAATTTTAATCGTTGAATTGACATTTTTTCCTAAAAAGGTGCCCATAGATTAAAAAAAAAATCATTCTATGAGTACAAAGAGCAAATGAACATTGCTTAAGAAACCATAACAAACTATGTGATTGCAATTAACTGTAAGTTTTACTTTCCATTATATCAGAGTCCTCATAAATAACATGAAGGAATAATATGAAATTTTGAAAAAAGTATGTCATTTTGTGGTAAAATCAAAACCATTATGAAGAGACATCCATGCACAACGTTCTAAAAATTTTTAGACGTTTTTTTTTTCTCAATTTCAATGCGTACGACTGAGCCGTTCGACACCATGGAAATGCCCAAATGTATTGTATTTTTACTTATTATGAAGTCTACATTTGATTGGGAATTGACTAGATCTTGACTCAACTACTATTAAGATAGCGTTCGGGTTACTAAGCTTACTAAGACCCATTTTAAAACCGTCTATTCCCACAGACAAACGATCTTAATCTAATTTCGAATGACTATTTATTTACTTCGGATCACTGGAGTAACTAAACGCTATTGACTTTTTTAAGATCAACTCGCGAAGTTTTAACTCTTCTTTGTTGCTAGATGTACCGTTGTAATGTTAACTACTTGTGGCGCCAGTGTAAGCACTCACGGCCGTCTGTTAAGGCGAAAAATGTTAACTTAACAGTGTTGTAAAACGACATAGCCACCAGACAGCTGTGCGGGAAAGTAGTACGAAAATTGTTCAAACAATAATAAAATAAGCAACCAAAGTGCAATGCAGTGTGCAACCTCACAGAGACGCTAATTGTGGTACACCTGGATTAATTATCGTTTGAGCAGCACTTCCTATTTCATCACCATGTCGTCGGGCCTCAAGTGTCGCAATTGCGGATCCAACGAGATCGAGGAGGACAATGCACGCGGCGACCGCGGTAAGCTCCACCCACCTGTCCCCCTTGCATTGAACTTGCTGCTAACTTAACCATATTCTGTGTCCAGTCTGCATGAACTGTGGCTCCGTGTTGGAAGACTCGCTGATTGTCTCCGAGGTGCAGTTCGAGGAAATGGGCCATGGTGCCGCCGCCATGGGACAGTTTGTCTCCGCGGAGTCGTCGGGCGGTGCCACTAACTACGGCTATGGCAAATTCCAGGTGGGTTCGGGCACTGAATCTCGCGAGGTGACCATTAAGAAGGCCAAGAAGGATATCACCCTGCTGTGCCATCAGCTGCAATTGTCCCAGCACTATGCGGACACGGCTCTCAATTTCTTCAAGATGGCTTTGAGTCGCCATTTGACGCGAGGTCGCAAGAGCACCCACATCTATGCAGCCTGCGTCTACATGACCTGCCGCACGGAGGGCACCTCTCGTGAGTTGACTTTGTGATGTGGGCATGAAAAGGTGCTAATTTATGCTTGGATTTTTCTAGATCTACTTATTGATATAAGCGATGTACAGCAGATTTGCTCTTATGAATTGGGCCGCACCTATTTGAAGCTATCCCATGCATTGTGCATCAATATACCATCTGTGGGTAAGTGAAAAGATACCAATTCGTTATGGGAGCAGGGTCCGCCAAGAAGTGCAGGGCAGTCGCAAAGTAGTAGTCTCCTGCTTTGTACCACCTTTACGACAAACGTATTCTGATGACCATATGAAGTATGACGCCCCATTATGATTTCTATCACAGCTGTCTCCCTGTTCTTGCTGAAGTGTAGTAGTTTTATTTGATAAGAACTTAGTTCACAGCTTCTTTCTGCCCCAGATCTGGTCTTAAGTTGTACTTCCATTCCGCACACTCGCCCGCTACCTCCATACCCGGACAAGTGTGATGAGAAGTAGCTGGATTTTGCTCAAGGCTGTCATCGTGCTGTAGATTAGGTTACGTCAATTTTATTTGTTACCGGATCTATTCTACCAAAAAAGAGCTACATCGCCGAACACAATTCTCCAATAAAAAAGTGGCATGAATTTTGATACTTAAATGCAATATTCTGAAAGCGTTGTTCGTTTCTAAGACGATGTTTGAGTCGATGTTCTAAGTCATGTTTGACAGAAACATGTGACACGAAATCAGCTAAGCTGCTTCGATCTTTCACAGCTTTGATGACTGGTGGCGTTCGCACCGTCAGTTTCTGCAAATAACTTTATGGTACGATACAAAAAGCTTACGGTGATTAACATCCGGAAAGATTTCACCTTTTTCATAGCCGTTCGGTTTGATTTGCGAGCGAGCCCAATTCCATGATTGCAAACAACTGACGCCAAAAACATTTGACAGAGTAATATGGCATAAATGTCAGGTTGGAGAACAGGATACGTGTACCAAAACAATTGCGACTACTATGTAGATAGAAAGAATAAAACGGCGGTAACAGCGATGTGCAGCACTTTACTTCAGGGCTGCAAAATAAACTATTGTTTGGGGGTTCGAACCAACATTGATCAGTGTAGGTAGGGTCGGGTACGTAAATTAAAGTTTCAAGGTTTTTGACTAAAGGTTTTGGTTTAAACCTATGTCGCCCATGTTTTTCAAAATTATGATAGAAAAGCATCCATTCGACTGTGTAGACTGCAAATCCTTTTCACCGAATGTTCTGTTCTGTTGTTTGATGAGCACTCGCTCAAAAGTATTTCTGTCAGTGGTTGTAGGCAAACCGACTCGTTTGTTTTGCTCAACCGAAAACACGTAACAGAAAACAAGTGAGGAGAGAGGAAAAGGGTTTCGCTCAGTGAGAGACCGTTTGTGCTGCGTTTGTTTCTGTTTTATTCTGAGGCAAATCGTTTTGAAAAATGTGTTCGCACTCATTTGCGAGCTATGGACTCACGTCTTACTTGAGGGGTCAATTCGTTAGCTTAAATCGATGTTAAAAGGTCATAGGAGACTCTGCGTTGATTTAGCTATTTTCCTCTGTCCGTCCGTTTGTTTCTATGCTATTTCCTCCATTAGTTTTAAGCCAAACCTTGCACGAAGTCTTCTGACGAATACATTCACACACATGCACATTCGTCAGATCCGGCCGGATCGAATGACTATAGTATGTATATATGTATGTATATTCTCTAGTGAGAAAAACTTTTATCTTTTCAATGGAATCGCCTCCAAACTTTGACTTTCTTAGTTTGCTATGCATTCCCATGATTTCACCAAGTTTGCTCGAAGTCGGACATCTATATAGTATAGCTGCCATAGAGAGTAAGGTTAGAAAAATTATCTTAGTAAGAAAAACTTTTTTGTTGTCAATGTAAAGGGTGATTTTTTAAGAGTATAGGAAAGTTTTTAAAAAAAAAACTCATAAAATTCAGAAAAATGCATGAAAACTTTATTTGAATAGATAGTACGGTCCATATAATTTAATGTTTGAATATTATTTCATGCAAATGTTGACCGTGACTGCGCCTCAAATGGTCCATCCGCTTAGTCCAATTTTGGCATACTCTTTCCAACATTTCGGCCGGTATCTCACGAATAAATGCTTCAATGTTGTCTTCCAATGCGTGAATTGAAGCGGGCTTGTCTGTATATAGACATGAGCTTTAACATAGCCCCACAAAAAATAGTCGAAGGGCGTTAAATCGCACGATCTAGGCGTCCAATTGACCGGTCCCGAACGTGAAATAAAATGTTCACCGAACTCGCCTCTCAATAAGTCCATTGTTGAGCGTGCTGTGTGGCATGTGGCACCGTCTTGTTGAAACCACATGTCATGCAAGTCAAGCTCTTGCATTTTGGGCAAAAAAAGTTGGATATCATCTAACGGTAGTGCTCACCATTCACAGTTACGTTACGATTCGCATCATTTTTGAAGAAGTACGGTCCAATGATGCCACCAGCCCATAAACCGCACCAAACTGTGACTTTTTCTGGATGCATTGGTAGCTCTTGCAATGCTTCTGGCTGATATTCACTCCAAAATCGACATCGAATCTGCTTATTTACGTACCCATTGAGCCAAAAATGAACTGACCATAACATGGAAGAAGCGCGCGATGAACTTTCTTAACAGAGCACGCATTTTAATAATAAAATCCAATAATTTACAAGCGTTGTTCGTTTGTAAGACGATTCATAGTTAAATTATAGACCAAACTGAAGATGTTTGACAGTGAAACAATACACGAAACGTGCGTGAGCTGTTTAAACAATTGTTTCCAAAAAGATAATAGCTAAAAAATCACCCTTTATAATTCTTTAAAATATGCTTATATTTATTTAATAAGCTTTCATACAATTCCTTACAGTTTTGTCAAACTCGGGTGACTATAGGTTATAGCTGCCATAGGAATGATCGGTCGAGAATATAGTTTTAGTGGGAAAAGCTTTTTTGTTTTCAAAGAAAACGCCTCCAAACATTGTATTTCTTAGTTTGCTACGCTTTCCCCATGATTCCAATTAGTTTTGTCGAATTCGGACATCTGTATAGTATAGCTGTCATAGAAAAGTAGTCTTAGTGAGAAAAAGTGGTTTGTTTTCAGTGGAAATGTCGTTCGAATTTGTTAGAAAAAGTGCAGCAAAGGGTATTCAAACTTCGACCGAGCCGAAGTTAACTTTCCTCCATTTTTTTAAGTCATTTTTATATGCTGGTCTCGGTTTACCCTTCTGTGGCAATGCCCAATCTACTTTAAACTGGCTGCAAATTGAAGTAATCACTTGAACACTTAAAAACTTGCTTGGAACAAGTTTAAAAACTGATATGAGCGAATTTGACTTTTTTTCAAGTCAGCCCTTCTTTGTCACCTTGTTTCCAATTGTTTTAAGATTTAGTCAGAGAGCACACGATCACTAGTCAGTCGTTTTCCAAATCTGCATGCCATCTTGCAGAGAATATTTATTTTTGGCGGCATTTTATTGTCAACTCTTCGATCAAGAAGCTGGTATTATGGTTTAAAGATTCCATGCTTCAACTGCCCACCTGATTTTGGACACGATCCTGGATTTATTTGCTTCCAAGGTTGGCAACTGTATACTTTTTCACCTCAGAAGTGGCATATAATAGCTTTTTCCATGCAATTCCGAGATAGCATAAACCCGCGATTAACCACAACTGTGTCTCCTGGCTGAAGTAATGTTTGTAGTTCATTCTTATCATGAAATAACTGTTTAATAATTGTATAATTGTCCTGGCATGTCAACAATAATGCCATTTGTGGTACAAACTGTGAACACATAAGAAAACCTTTTCTGACCTGATTGATTTTTGTACATTTGACATTGTTGCATCTCTTCCAATCCAATTTATTCAATCCAATTATTCAAATCGAATGAGCATGCGAAATTCTTACCTTATCCCCAATCGCAATGGCAATTCCCGAACGTTGCGAAATCTAATTAATGTATTTTATTCGATAAAAGTACACAATGTCATTTAGATTCATAATCAATAAAGGATTTAACATTTAAAGGTTTTCGTTAGAATAACATAAGCTATTGTTTTCACATATCAAAACAAAGCAAAAGGAAGCCTTAAATCAGTACAAAAGAAATGCTTCAGCCCTGAACATAAATTTGATTGTTGCGCGATTAGTTGAATGGGGGGGGGGGAGGTGTTGAGTTAATCATAATGTGTAATGCTACAAGATATATATATATATATGTATAGATAGTTGACTTTCAATTGGTACCGCTTATATAGATAGGTAGACTGGTTAACTTGGCTTTCCACCTGGCCAAATTGTGTGTGTGTGTGTTTGTGTATGATTTAGAATATTGGTTGACTGATTGCCCGAATTTCACTTGCTTATTGGATACAAATTCTCGCCCCTCTCGATTGAGTGTGTGGAACGTTAAAGTTTTTCGATCTACATTTGTGGTGTGGATGTTGTTTTGGAAATTTAATGTATATATGTATGTATATACCAACAGCCTATATATGAAAACTAGAGCACTCTACTATATGTGTATATATGTTTATATGTATATATATATATATATATATATGTGTGTGTATGTATATAACTTTTATATCGCTTTAAAACTCCAATTTGCCATGCTGTGTGGCACTGAAAACCCATGAGTTTCTTCTGTTTTGTATTTGTTGCTGTGTTTTGTTTGTGTTTGTTTTTGCTGCTGCTGCTGCTGCGGTTGGTCTCTTCAGTTGCTGCTGCTGGCGGAAGTAGCAGGCACCCTGCCACTCGGCGCAGTAGAGCTGTGCGCATCAGGTGCTGCCGCCCATATCCGCTGACAAATCCTCTGCCAGATTGCTCGAATTATTGCCACCTGTGGCTGCAGTTCCATGGCTGCCATTTAGGGGCATGGCACATATCGAATTTGTAGGCGAACTCAGGGCTGTGACTGTGGTGGGTCCATAGAATATCAATTCAGGTATCTGACCCCCCTGCACACCCGTGCCATTGGTGCTCTCCGATGAGCACTGAAATTGGAATGTCACATTGCCCATCAGCACCTCGGACATGCCCTCCTGGCCAAAGAAGCTCAGCTCATTGCCGTCCAGTATGACTGAGGCAGTGTAATAGCATTCGGGTTCAATCTGTATGGGATTCTCGAAGAATACATGGAAGGTATTGCTAGAGCCATCCGAGAAGAATTTCGTATCATTCTCGGCCAAAGTGCGTCCCAGCCGCTTGAGCTCGATTTTCACGCTGTAGTTGGCAGCTCCTGTAGACGAGCCATACAGTCCAAAGCCCACTATGAAGATTCTGCAAGTAAATAGAAAGATATATGTATATGACTGGTTCAGGCCATCATTCCAAGACACTAACCTGCGATCCACCGAGAACTGTATGGAGTCACAGCGTCCGCGATAACGCCATTGATTCGAGCGGTATGCACAGGACTGGAAGCGATGACACACCTGAGTCTTTAGCCCAGCACGTGTACGTGTCGGAAACCCTAAAATCGGTTTTACTTTGGCCGTAAAATGCAGAAACATATCAATCGTCTCCTGCGAGGTTAGTATGCCCGTCTGGGCCACACCATTGGCAAACTCCTCCAGTGTCATGGTGGGTATGCGTATCAAATGCAAAGCCTGACCCAACAATCTCCGTTTATTCTGTGCCGTCTCGTCGATGCTCATCTTCTCGCAGGCATTCAAGGCCCAATTCAAAGCGGCCTCGAACAAATGAATCTCCTTGCAATTGAGCGTCTCGCGCGATAATATGGACTCGAATGTCTTTAGGTCAATATCCACAAAATCCTCAGACTTAACCGCCATCTCGGCCTGCGCATCGATTACTTCCCAGCAACGTTGCATTAGTTCGGGCTCCTCGAACAGACGCGATTGACTGAGAAGTAGGCAGGCGTTTTTTGCCGTCAGCTTCACCTCCAAATAATTGACGCAGGCGCGTGCCAAATGGGGAACAATGTACTTTTTGGCCGCATAGAGAGTGGCCAGAATGTGTTCTGGTTCCAGTTTGATTTCATCACAGTAGAGATACCTGCGAATGTGTGAATGAGTGAAGGAAGTTCAAAAATGTCATCCCTCCTTACCTTAACAACGTTAGGAAGGCTGTGGGCTCAACATCAGGCACTTTGATCTCCTGTTTGTTCTCCGCCAATCCACCATAGAACATGGCATAGAACACTGAGCTGCCCGTGGCCAGAATATATTTGTGGGCGGGTATGGTTTGTACAGGATCTATGTCTGCTGGAAAGATCAGAAGCCGAAGATGAGGCTGCAAGTCGTCAAACTCCAAATCTCCTACACCTACCGAACTCGCCGCCCACTATGAACGTGACATCCGACATCAGTTCGTTGTTGAACATGGCCGCATTACGCTCCAGCACCGTCGCCTTGCTGGCCTGCCAATTGGGATCGGCCGTATCGATGGCATTTGAGGCACCCACCGCTGCATAGCTGCTGCCATTTGTGCCAGCTGAGCAAACATACGAGCCACTGCCACTGGTGGGCGTGTGTGTGGCCACAGCAGCGGCGGCGGCTGCTATGGCGGCGGCAGCAGCCGCCCCCGATCCCGAGGGCAGGCAAAAGGCGGTGGGACTGCCGCCAGCACTGCCGCTGCTGCCGTTGAGAGCTCCGGGTGAGGCCAGCGGTGAGGATGGAGCACTAATTGGTTGTGTTATTTGTATATTATGATCGGCTGCACTGCCCGAAGCGCCACCTCCGCCACCTGGAGGTGAGAGAGCGGCTCCTCGCTGCTGTTGTTGTTGCTGCTGCTGCTGTTGATGATTGTGCGGCGGTGAGTGCAGTAAACCATTGCCATTGTTTAGGGTCTCCACTGTTGGAAAAGAAGATACAGAAGATTAGTTGTTTGATATTGGAATCTTTAGCCGCTTTTTGGTCACCAAGTTCCGCCAGCGTCTGCAAAATGCGCTGCCACATTTGAACCGTCCAAACGACAACTGTCGGGCGGCCCCTTACTTCCGTTGGTTACCGTCGCGCGGTCGCATCATAAATAACAAATAAGCTGTCGCCATATACAAGCAAAAAGTAGCGCCCCAAATGCACAGTGGGATCAGTGCATGGGTAAAAGGGGGGCGTATCAACTGTCTACTTTGAACAGATAAGAGCTTGTTTGAGCTACTTATCGAAATTGTACAGGGAAATTAATCACTCAGTTATTTATTTTAGATAACTTTGCCCAAACGGATTGATTTACTTCCAAAGAAAAATTGTCTGATGTTTACAAGATAGTTTCTTCAATATGAAACTCAAATGTCCATTTAAGCATAACTAAATTTGAAAACAATTGAACAAATGGAAGTGTAAACGCTTTCTACTTCTTAACGTTTTCTGGGCACCTTGGCTAAAGCAAAACTAAATCAATTTTAAAGAATCTCCACAGAGCACACACGATCCGAATCGATCCTTAGCTGGTTCTTGACTCCAAATGAATGTAGAATTTTTATGAATATGTTTTGACAATTATTTCAAAGATTTTTGTTCCCTTTTTGGCAGATTCTTAGCACAATTTTAAATTTCTCTGTTTTGGATATTTCTTTTTAAAAGTTCCACATTTCGGATCGGTATCGTTGGTTCATATTTGGCATGAAATCTCTTTGAATCTGAACAGACTTAATCTAAGTCCTGTACTCCATAAATGTTATCTCTTATGAATTGGTTCAACATGAATACGGTGGGTTGACTTCCAGTTGAATCCTATGTGATGTGTGTACAAGTTCCGAAACCATTTTTAATAAGCGTACGCTATCTTCAACTGTTTAATTAAGGGGGTGCCCACATGCTATACGCAACGGCTGCATTTGTAACTGCTTGAAGCTTTGCCATTTCAATGCGTCAAGCGTCTTGTGCATAGCAAAATTTCAACAATAACCTTTCAAATGTCTCGTTTCTGTTTCTCTAAAATGCTTCTTGCTGAGTTGAAGTCTCTTCCGTTTGTATATGTGACATTTATTGTTGTGCGTCGAGTGATTGCGTAAGGCTATCATACGATGTCAAATGAGGACCTGTCACCATGAAATATGCACATCTTTTGCACTTCTTTTTTTACACTATAAAAGTAGTTACAAGACGTGAAAAGTTCCATTCGCTTTTGTTAAGGAGTGTGAATCACTCAAAGAATGTTTCTGTGAGAACGTAAATAATTTTAGCAAGGTTTTTCGTTGTTGATTTCAACGATCTTTCTTGTTGGTTACACACAAAGCTGTTAAGCAAAGCTTTGTATTTTTCAGAATAAATAGATATTGGGCCTTGCTTTATATATACTAAACCACGAGGCTCTAACTTGAAAGATGTGGATCTGACGGTTTTTTGGGTCTAGGATCTGGTTTTTTGTGCAAAAATTGCTGGCTCTATTTCTTATAGTCTCAGATCGACGCGTTCATACAGACAGACGGTCTGGCATGGCTATATCGATTCGTCTTTTGATGCTGACCAAGAATATATATCCTTTATGGGGTCGGAAATGTTTCCTTCTCCCTGTTACATACATTCGAACCACTTCATGATGATAGTCGGACTACTTTAATAAATAACTTTTTATTATTATCCAAAAATGTAATATTTAGCCATTAAAAACTTTCAAAACACTTTTAGAAAACGTAGAAAAACCAAAACAAGCAATTTAAAGAGAACAATTTAATTCAAACTTTTTAATAAAAGGATAGATTAGATTAGTGTAATTGGTACGAGCCATTAGACCATTCTCGATCCACTATTCATTCACTAATATGATAAAAAGAATTGAAAAGTATCAATTTTATTCATATATTGATATTTATGGGAAAAAAAATGAGGAAAGTCAACTTCGGCTCGGCCGAAGTTTGCATACCCTTGCAGCACTTTTTTAACTTATTTGAAGGACATATCCACTGAAAACAAACAAGTTTTTCTCGATAAGACTACTTTTCTGACTCTACTTTTGTATGACAGCTATGCTATATAGATGTCCGATTTCGACCAAATTTGGCAGAATCATGGAGAAGCATTAAAAACTAGTAAATACGGAGTTTGGAGACGTTTGCATTAAAAACAAAAAAGTTTTTCTCACTAGAACTAGCTTTTCGACCGATCGTTCCTATGGCAGCTAAATGTTATAGTCATCCGATCCGGCCGGTTCCGACGAATGTGCAGCGTATTTGTACCAGATGACTTCATGCAAAGTTTGGTGGCGATAGCTTTAAAACTGACGGAGGAGATAGCATAGAAACAGACGGACATGGCTTTATCGACTCAGCTTGTCATGCTGATCTAGAATATATATACTTTATGTGGTCGGAAATGTTTACTTCTATGCGTTACAATCATCTGAAAAATTTCAATATACCCTCGGCAAGGGAATAAAAACATATATTCGAACCTGAACCTGGGTTCAGCGACCTTCTGTACTCGCTCCGTGAACCCTAACACAACATTTTTCGAACCCCGGAGTGATCCCCTCTTGATTTTTTGCATTGCTGGTTTTAAGTGTTTTTCTAGGCTGATTATTACCATTTGGAAAATAATCCAAAATATATATTCTGCGTACAGGAGTATTTCCTTTATGAATTTTTTGACAATAACCAAAAGTAATCAATAAAACTAGTCTGATTTTAATACCCTTGCAAAGAGTATTATATTTTTGCCCAGAAGTTAGCAACGCATATAAATATTGATTTCCAACCTAATAAACTATATACATTCTTGATCAGGGTGACGAGCATAGTTGATTGAGCTTTGTCCGTCCATCTGTCCCTTTGTCTGTCTGTTTCTAGGCAAACTAGTCTCTCTGTGTTGAAGTTTTCGAGCTGTAGTTTTGCGCAGTCTTCTTTTTGCTGCGCGCTACTAATACGTCGGACCTGGCCGGATCGGATGACTACATCTGATAGCTCCCATAGGAATAATCGGTCGGAAAATTAGTCTTAGTGAGAGAAACCTTTTTCTTTTCAATGGAAACGTCTCCAAACTTCGTATTCATAGGTTTTCTATGGTTTTTTTTTTTTTTTAATTCTGCTAAGTTTGATGAAAATCGGAAAACTATATGGTATAGCTGCCAAACAAAAGAAAGTTCTGAACAACAGTCTTAGTAATCTTTCGACTCCTAAAGACTTGCAAGATATGGACAGTTCGAGCGCATCTTCTGCAGAATACTGTCAAATTCTTAACTGTGCTTTGCGTTTTGAAATGTTGACTTTCATTTAGTCCAATTTTCACCAGCAATTGTTGCACTGTGCAATTGAAGTCCCCCTGCACGCAATGGAGACAAAGTGGAGCGTCCAAAAATAGCGGTGCAGTCGCGGCCCCTGCGTTCATATTAAATCCGTAGCCAGCGACTTTTAGCACGGGCCCCAGCAGCAGCCGCCTAGTCAGCCCACCCTTCTGCTGTCTGTTGTTGTTGTTATCATTGTTGTGTGAAAAATCAATAACTCACAGACAGCACCTGCATCTCTCTCTCTCTTACACACACACACCCATGTGTAGACACTTTGTCTGTGATTCTTACCGTTAATCCAGCCGCCGTTGGGCTGGGAGTGGGACATAGATTCCTGATTACGTTTGCTGGCCGATTTAAGCGATAACCGATTTAGGGCATTATTATTGCCATTATTATTTCCATGATTATTGCTGGCCATGACAGTTTTGTACATATGTATATTTGTATGTATATCTGTTTTACAGTGTAAACTGGGCTTGGAGGTCAGAGCTTGACGACTGCCTGGCTTTTTTGTTGTTGCTGTTGTGCACTGCAGCTGCTATTTCAGCCAGCGGTCTGTCGGTGTAAACATTTGGTATGCAATTGAGCGTTGACACAGTTTATCTTATTTTCTATTTTTTTTTTCGTTATTGTTTGGTTTTTTCATTTGTTCTTTCTCAGCAGCGGCCGCAGCACCGAGCAATAACATAGAGAACGAAATTGTTATCGCAGTCGACGTCGCCAGCTGTTTGGTAGAGCGAAAAACTGCTCTCTAACGAAAATGGTCACACTGTCCAGTCGAGTGTTGGTTAAGTCCAGTGTTGGCAGTTAAATAGCCGGCGCGTGTTTTGAATTTGAAATGAGGCTCAGCTGGATTACGAAACTTGCCGATTAAATCAGGGTCGTGGCGACTAATATGTATTTCCGTCAGGTGAAACACGGTCTGCGTCCACGTCAATGCGTACGTGTGGCGGCTTCTAGAGTTCCTCCTCCACTAGCCAAAATATGACAGCTGAATTTGCATACGCTTAGCCTCAACTACCTGTATAAACTTGACTCATATTTGGTCTTTTCTTTGCTGGCGCGTGCATTATGAATATGCTAAAATTTGAACTTGAAATTGATTTAGTTTGGACGACGCCACTGTTCAAGGTTTGTTTATTTCTTAGCACATTCACGGACCCAAACCAGTTTGCAGCAGCCAGTCGAAAATGCTGTTGACCTTTGCGTCAGCGGCGTACCCAAAATGTGAATTGATCAACCGAACTGCATGCTACTACTCACTGTGTTCGGGTGGGGGCATTTCCTCGTTTTCCGGCACGCGTGCCGCGTACTCTGGCTCATAGCTGTGGGCATAGGCGCTGCCCCAATGCCCGGCAAAGTCGTCCTCCTCGAGTGTCAGCAAATGATCCAGCACCTGCACTCCCCGTTCGAGGGGGCCATGGAATTTGTTTATCAGCTCGGAGAGACGCAGATTGAGGCCGTAGTTGCCGCCGCCGCCACTTGGCGCTGTGGTATCAACGACCCAATAAAACAGATGTCGTCCCAGATGACTGCTTAAGTGATTAGCAAAGGCCTCGATCATGTTGCATCATGGATTTGGTAGCATCCTCCCGCTGCCAATTAGCTAAACGAGACAAGAGAGATTATGTGAGTTGGTTATAAACCAGAGAGGCAGGCGTCGCCAGCTCAAACTCTCCACCGCCAGCCAAGCTCGAATTGCCGTTTGCGGTAACTGGCACTTTCACTTCCATTTCCACCACACGCATTTGTCTCGATTTTTTTTTTGATTAGTTACAGGAAGTACATACATGAAAAATGCTCACTTGTGGCTTCCATTTTGAGTTTAGCAGAACCCCCCCAGATCATATCATCTCACAACTGGAACTGGGCAGCGGCGGATATTATGCAAGCGGCTATTTTTAATTGGCAGCGAAGTTCGTAACCAAAACAAAAAAGCGCGACATGTTGGACTCTTTTTTTTTTTTGTTAATTTTGTATCGTCATGTGGTACACTCAAAAAATAAAATCAAATTTAAATTTTGTAACCTAAATCTGCCCGTCGCATTGATAAAATTTGGTCATATGTTGATCATAATTCGCGTTTTGGACTACTATTAAACTGTATTTTACTCTGCTTACTTGAATTTTCCTGAGATTGTCAAGTTAGGTACAGTTTTCAAGCTTTGAGAGGAGGGAGTATCATCCGAAATTTAAAATCAAAATTAAACCAAATGACCTTAGTTTGTCCTTAGCATTGTAAAATATGGACATATGTGAATGAAAACTCGCTTTTTGGTATAATGTTAACCTGTATAATATTCTTATGTTTCGACTTTTCCCACAATTTCGAAGTTAGGTTGCCTTTCCTAGTCTTGAGAGGAAGTATCATCCAAAATTTCAAATTAAAATTAAACTAAATGACCTAAATTTGTCCTTAACATTGGAAAATTTAGGCATATGTGAACGAAAATGGATGTTTTGGATTAATGTTAACCTGTATAATATTCTCATGTTCCGACTTTTTCAAAAATTTGCAAGTTAGGCTCCATTTCCTAGCCTTGAGAAGGAGTATCATCTAAAATTGAAAATCAAATTTAAACTGAATGACCTAAATCTGTCCTTAACATTGGAAATATGGACAAATGCTGATGAGAATGGGCTCTAAAGAGAAGTGTTAACCTGTATTATACTCTTCTTTTACTACTTTACCCAAGATTGCCAAGTTAGGTTCCATTTCCTAGCCTGAGAAGGGAGTATTATACAAAATCGAGAAACAAATTTCATCCAAATGCACCAAATCCGCCGTTAAAATTCAAACATACCGACATATGTTGTTCAAAAATAGCCTTTATGGATAAGTGTTAACATGTATAATAACCTTATTTACCGACTTTTCCAAAAATTGCAAAAATATTATAATCCAGGTAATTTATTTCTACTTTTAAAACAAGTTTTGTTTAAAGTTCTATTCTAAAATATGGAAAACTAAGTAATTTTGTGAAAAAAATAGAGGAAAGGTAACTTCGGATAGGCCGAAGTTTGTATACCCTTGCAGCACGTTTTTATACAGTTACGGAAGCTATACTAAATTTGTCCATCAAAGCTAATTTGAATAGCCAACAGAAATGAGCGCGCCATGGCCGAGCTTCTCTTAATCTGTTGGCAGTTGCGGAAATTGAAAGCAAGACCCATGCAAAGAAGTGTTGTCATATTCATACCAGCGTGGCGCAGGGTCGTTGTGACACCGGTGCATTACATTTTGATCGTGCCTGAGCATTCAAAACGCACCCTTACATCAAGTATAATTTGTGAGTGACTCAAAACGCTTCAACGATTTTTATTTTGCGAATAGTTTGTGACAGAAAATTCGTTTAACCCACCCCCTCTTGCACAGTAGGCTCACACACTACCCGCTGCACCACCATTGATTACTGATTAATAAAGGAAGAAAAATTGATTAAGAGATGTCTGCAAAAGGACGTTGTGGTAAAACTTTCCTCGCGTAGACTTTAATTAATTTCATAAGTTTTAGTACAATTTTTTCAAGTGTATTCCGTAAGACGAATGTCTAACAATTTTGTTGTGAGTCTGCGTGTTGTGGAAGGTGGATAGATATTTGAGCAGGTGACGACGCCCCTTCGAACAGCGTACAAAATAATTTGTTTGACACTCAATATGGGGGAAAAAAAAAACAACAACAACACCGGGGAAAATATTCCATCATGCTTCGATTGTTCCGGCAACAAATCACAGCTGATCTATGACTAATTAACTTGACTTTTGTTCCATTGGGGGGTGACCAGTTTGGGTTAAGTTTTGACAAGTTGAATCGATAATGTTTGACTTAGAAGATCTACGCGATAAATAAAAAAAAGGACCACAGTGGTCAGAGGTGGTCGTATATTGTCAAAACTCACTCATAGAGCGAAAAGGTCAGCGAATAGATGACTTATTTTTAAGTGAAACGTTGAGGATGCAGCAAATTGGAAAGGATTGAGAACCGGCTTTCAACCGAAACGATCCAAGCCGTAACCGAGCCAAAAACAGAAACGAACCGAATTCCACCAATTTTGTCATTAGTCTGGGTTCGGTTTTTTGCAAGTTGCCATTTGTCGTCTCTTCTACGTGACAATATTCTCCAGTGATTCTTCACCTCATCTCAATCTTAACCAGAATAGTTTTGTCTTATACACTGCTTAAATTAATATTCTAGCTTTTAGAAATTCGCCTTTAAAACAATTTATTTCTCTCTTAATTTCTAGAATATATATTGTTTTTAGACATATTTTTCATAATTTTAGAAAGCATGCCCCGAAATTGAATTTCTTGGGAAATAATTTCTGAAATTTAGAAATTCGGTTTAATTTTTCTTATTTTTTTTGTAAATTTTTCTAGATGATTTCTCTAAAACTTTGTTAAATAACGGGGGAAAAGCGACACATAGATCGGTTTCCTAAAATAGGGCAACAAACCATTAATGTTAATAACTTGTTTTTAGAAACAACATTTCCCAAAAACAAAATTCTTTAGAAATTCGCCTTAAAATATAGAAAACCGCCCTAAGATTTAGAATAATATAAAACGACACCGCTTGTAATTCTCAAGTTCGAATTCCCTGCTTTAGAAATATAAAACGGGCGGCTGATATACGGCTGGCTGAGAAATTCGATCTAAAATATAGAAAAAATACTGAAGAAAATCGCACTTAAATTTAGAAAAATAGTATAAAAAGACAGCGCTTGTAATTCTCAAGTTCGAATTCCCTGCTTTTGGTGTACAAAAGAGAGGCAGCTGATTGCTTTTCATTGGACTGCGTTTCTTACTGTGATGCTTGTGTTTGGTGGTCGAATGCGATAAAAAGAAAGGCATCTGCCTTTCGTGTTGAAAGTTTCCGAGATCAAGTCCCAGACATGACAAAGTTACTAATTTTAATGTGATATTCAGAAAGAAGACTTAAGTGCACCAATAGAAAGCAAATATTCTAAAAAAAAATATATATATATGTATAAATATATGGAGTTAAACGATTCTTAGTGACGTCTTCTCCATCTGTCTATACCTCCCTCACTCCCTTGTCTTTTTAATAAATAGAAAATTTTGTATTTTCTAAAATCTAGAAAATGTTTTTCCACAATTAAGAAAATATTTAATACTTGTGACTGGTATTTATGGCTAATAGTAAATATTTTCTTAGTTTTAGAAAGTCTTAGTCTCATTATAAGAAATAATTTTTCAAAAATATATAGTGACCCCTTTTTAAGACGAAATTCTAAGTTATAGGGCGATTCCGGTATTTTAATACCCTTGCAAAGAGTTTTATAATTTTGCCCAGAAGTTTGCAACCGGATCGTATGATTGTATCTCATAGCTCCGATATGAACAATCGGTCGGAAAACTATAGTTTTAGTGAGAGAAACTTTTTCCTTTTCAATGTAAAAGTCTCCCAACTTTGTAATCGTAGGTTGTCGTCGTAAAATCGGACAATTATATGTTATAGCCGCCATACAAAAGATAGGTCTGAAAAACAGTCTTAGTCAGAAATTCTTTTTTGCTTTTGATGGTAGCATGCTGCAATTTTGTATTTGTTTGTTTGACATGCTTTCACATAATTTTTTTCAAATTTGTAGCCAAATCGGATGACTATATCATATGGCTCCCATACGAACGATCGGTCGGAAAATGGGAAAACTTGCAAGTGTATAAAAACATCGGCACAGACGAAGTAAGCTTAGCTTTCTCGCTTTACATGCTTTCACCTAATTCAACAAATTTGCAAATCGGATGACTATATCATATAGCTCCCTTAGGAACGATCGGTCGGAAAATGAGTCGTTGTGGAATACATACGAAGTAAGCTTAGCTTTCTCGTTTTTGAGTTTACAATATATGGAGACTTTATGGGGATGTAACTCTAGAACTTACACTCAAAAAAATAGAGCAGCCTAGAATTAAGGTTAAGCAGTTGCCTTTAATTCATCTTTTAAGGCATTTTTTGTACCTAAACGGTCAGATTTTGACCTAAAAGACAAACTTTCTGCCAGTTTTTTTTTATTGAGGAAACGGTCGCCTAAGTTTAAGGCCGCGTTTCCTAAACGTTTGATATAACAGTAGAATCAGTGTAAGCTTCAGCGTTCATCTGGAAATAAGCTGCTTGGCTCAGATGATAGAACATTGCCTTTGTATGTGGGCGTTGTGAGTTCGAGTCCCACATCGGACATGTATATTTTTTATTTTTTTAACAATAACTTTATTTCTTAACAATGCACTTGGGATTCCCGACTGTACACAGCACCTCTATAGTATGTGGCACAGTTTAAATGTGAAGGCGTATATTATATTAAACAAATTCCTTGTTAAAAAAATTTATAACAAAAGAAAATATTAACATAAAAAAAAAAATTTACGCCTGAACTGCGGCTCGAACCAACAAATTTAAAGTCCAAGACCAGCACTCTAACACCAGAGCCACGCAGATTATTGACAAACTAATGCTTAAGCTGGCATTGCTACTCTACAGAACATAAGGAAAAATTTACCTTGTATTGAGGTTACTATTTCCTCAACAATAAAATGACAGAAAATTTTGCTAGCTAAAATGACTGGGTTCTTTAGAGGAACTTGACCCTACGTAGCGCGTATCGACAATGGCGGACAACTTTAAGACGTCATGTCATTAGTGTTTGACAGCCGGAGGACCCGGGATCGAGACCCAGTTAAGGGTCGATTTTAAGAGTTTTTCAGAAGGTAAAATTTTTAACACCAATACTACTACGACCACACAAGGTCCAAGGTATGGTGGCGCTTATACAACTTCAAATTCTTTAAGGATTTTAAATTGTCAAAATTTTGAGGAATTTTTGACCTCAAATTTAGGAACAAAATTCCTAAATTTTAGGCAATTTTTTGCCTTATACCAAGGCTAAAATTGCCTAAAAAGTTAAGGTCATAAGCAACCTTAAAGTAAGGTTAAGATGTCTTTAACTCCATTTTTAGGCTAAATTACCATGAATATAAGGTTATTTTCGGGGATTTGAGGCAATTTATTTGTTTAGGTGTATTGGCGCTCTGTTATGAGGAAGTTATCGATGTGTCTCTTGTATGCGCTAAGTTCTGGCTGATATTAAGGCCAAGACACATGATTTTCTGTTTGCGCAGTGGATTTCGACGAATTCGATCTTTCGCAGCTCTGATGGCTTGTGACGTTTGCGCAATACGCGTTGAACAGAAAGATCACTAGCTACGTGTTCCATTTTTTGTCCAGTGTAACTTTCGGTACCCAGAATATCGGTTCTCTGACTAAAAATATGAGCCCCAGCCGCGTTTGAGTTTCTGAATTAATAATCGTTCAATTTCGGAGCTCCCAATGGAATTGGTTCAATGTCAGCTTCAGTCAGGTATTACTTTATCTCTTAACTTACTCGTCCGATGTTCTTCTCACCACCTTAGGTTCTGTATACTCATTCAATTTGTGCTCGTCAGACGCACACAACATCATTCATCTATGCAGGCTCTCTCTCTACACCCTCATCTCATCATCTGTTGCCGCGATTTACCATGCAAAACGCATATGCAATTTATGCTAAATTAATTTCATGGCTTGACAACCCAGTCACGTTCATTATTCATTCGCTGTTGTAGGCTTTTGCTCATTTTCGGCTTGAAGTTTTTCTCCGCTCGCTCGGTTTTGCTGCTGCCTTTGCCTTTGCCTTTGCACTTTGCGCATTTCAAATTTGCTGCTTGCATTAACTTTAGAGGCGCCCTTTTCTTAATTTATTTGGTTTTTTGTTTTTTTTTTGTTTACATTGCTGCAAGCCTCAAGTTTTCATTGCCCCCTTAATTGCAAATGGCGACCCACTTTGGCCATGCCCGGGTCAGACATCGGACGACGCCCGCGTAACACTTTTGATTTTTATTTCCTCATTACACTCAGCCACAGCCGAAAAAAGTGAAGAGTTGTCTTTTTTCTGTTTCTCTGCTGTCGTGGCGTGTGGAAGGGTTTTTGTCTTTTATTTTCTCATTAATTTACGAGGCAACTTTGTGGCATTTTGTTGTGCTTTTTTTTTGTTAGCCAAATTTGGCAATAGCCATACAAATTTTGCTGATTAGCTGCGCTGCTTATCCAGAGACATCGAACTGTATAGAACTGAAGTTCCAGGTCCAAGCAGCGACCTCCAGCCGCTCGCTCACGTGTTAAGGTGTTTTAGGCACGGTCGAAAGGCGGCAGCGGCTGTTGATTTGTCGATTTTGCGCTTTAATTATGTACGATGTATGTGCGCTTGTCTGATTTTTTTTTTTCTCTTGGCTTTTGTTGATATACACTTTTGGAACAGAGGAGGGCATTATGATGAAACTTGTGGGGCTTGCAATTAGTAAGAGGTGAGATCATTCGGTTTGGGGGTATGGAAAGGGTTTTCCACAAGACCAATTCAAAGATAAATAACTAAAAGACTAGAAAGAAAACAGCAGCAAGCACTTGCAGAACCGGCTTGAAGCGAATTTAAAGGGAGCGGGACATGAATTTTTATGTAAACATCTCTCAAACTTGAGTCCGAACCTGAAAAGGTTCAATTTCAAAAAGGTTTTCTCTCGATTGAACCATTTGTAGGTTGACAAGAAAGCTTAAGAAGAGGGGTAACCATGTGATTTACGTTATCTCCTACTAATCATAACTCGACAACCGTTCATCCGATCTTCACTTTGGCGGATCAATATGTTATCCTGATTTCTATATATGTCTAGAAGAAACGAACCACCTATCTTTAAAACTGTGGAAGATATGACGTTTTTTCTAAATTGCGGGGGCGTGGCCAAAATTGAAAAAAAACGTGATCTACCTGAAGACATAAGAAGCATATGTCCCATACTATCTCTTACCATCTCTGAGATCTGTGCGTTTATACGGATAGACAGACGGAAAGACGAACAGACGGAAGAAGAATATATATACACATTATAGGGTCTGAGATGCTTCCTTCTGGATGTTACATACTTTTTCACAAACTTATAATACTCTATGTACCTACGGTACAGAGTCTAACAACACTACACACCAAAATTGCTGGACTTCCATTACATATCCCAGCTTAAATCAAGAACTCTAAAATCATTGTACCGGCTGATCTTCACTATGAATGCTTGTTATTAGTTTAAAGAAACATAATGTTGTCCTGATGACATTTTGACAAATTATTCGGGCTATTTTGTCCCCTTACTCGTTTTCCTCAAGGTTGCGGTATGCAGGCACTAAGATTAGACGGATACCGAGATACAGAGCCGCATTCCATAAGAGTCTTGGAAGAAGATTAGAGCGCTTTAAGAACTGCTTGACCATCTCCTAGGATCCTTGACGACTTCCTGGTTGGTCACACTGCAATGATTCGGGAGTCGGAATGATATTTGCATGTCTAGCTTGGTGGAGCCAACTCCCCCTCCATCCGCGTAGATATTTATAGCATTAGTTTTGTTATGTTGTAAGATTCTAAGTTGTGTCTATTAGCAAAGACTCTAAGGGCCGTTTTCGGTCCCAAATCTATCAATCTTAGCTATTAGGCAAATTGATGTCATAATATTGCTAAAATTATACCCCGATTTGATAGTTGAGTATGCTTGATTGGCACAATATTGCCCGAGAATAGGCAAATACAGCCCCAGACGAGACTGCCAACTTAGTTGGAAGCATGCGACGATGCTTGGAAGCTGTTATTAAGTCCAAGGAATACTTAACCAAGTATAGAAAGAACTAAAATCCAGCATAAAACATTGATCATTAGATCCAAAACTGATTTGTCCTTTTTTGGTACACAGTGTATATAAAGTTTGTGCAAAAGTAATTAACTGCCACAAATAAGCGTATACAACCTCATAAAGTATATATATATTTCCGTCCATCCGTCTGTCTTTCCATACGAACTAATTAGTTCTTAGTTATGGTACGAGATAGAGGTATGACATGTCATTTGCTTTGTCAAATGTTTCGTATAATGACGGATCAATTTTGATCTCTTGTCCCCGCAATTTGGAAGAACGTCGTAACTCCCACAGATTTAAAGATAGCTGGTTCGTACTTTTAGTTACATTATGTAATTAAAATTATTGATCGATTTTCCAAAGATAAAAATAATAAAAATTTATCGATATATTTATCGATCATCCAAATGATCATAATTATTCATATCTTTTGGATGATTTTTAGCTCCGTTAGATGATTAAAAGTATATTTAAGACATATCCTGTCCAAATAGATACCGGAAATCATCCAATGGATATATTATAATATCCTTTTTTTTTTTACAAAAACTTATTTTTCGACCGACATTGTCGTCGATGGTGATTATATTTTTTGTAAAACTATTTCTGATCACATAATACTAATAATTGTTGATTTTAAGAGCTCTACTTGTTCATATGGATAAAAGCCCCATTTCCTACTCCGAGAATTCCAATGGTCCCGTCATTTAAGCAGTATGCTGCCAGAAGAACAGACTGTGTTAAGTTTCAGCTTGATAGTTTAGAGAAGACAAGTTTGCCTAGAAACAGAGAGACTTTGATTTAAGTTTGTACTATATTGATACTCACTTTGCAAGTGTCTAAAAAGAGTTCTTTGCCTCAAATCAGCACCTGCTTACACTTATCATAAATCTCTAAATAGTCGGTTGTCAAAATTCTCTAAAAAGAAACTTTTTAGTGAAGCTACGATGAGCTGTTACACCTTCAATGACAGAGACTTTTGAACTATTTGTTCATGGCTAGTTCATCGGATTCATTACTCGTTCAACAATTTTTGACTGACATCCCAATAGAAAAAAGTAAGAATTGAATAAACGCTGCTTGGCTTGGAGAGACTCATCCTCATACAGCTCAAGAGATGCCATTACCTCACTTTTTGAACATTCAGAAATCTAGAAATATTATGTTAGCCATAATGCAGATTCAGCTAATTTTTTTTACACGTTTGGCTGCCATTGACGAAATGTGGTATAACAGAGTTCTCAGTTTGGGTTAATCGATAAATTAAATCGATAAAATTTGGTATTTTATTTTTGGGAAATGGCAACGCAATAAACTTGACAGCTGTGGTTCAGCGGATTTGCTTTTATCAAATAAAACCAGTCCAATTTCATCAAATTTATCTAAAGAGATGGTAAAAGTTCTCCTCAGAGTTATATGTTATGTACACTAAAATATCGTGTCTTTAGAGAGACTACTTAGAGATATATATTCTACATGTAAAGGCTGTTTTAGAATTGCTGCAATCTTGACAAATAACTCAAATACTAATTCAATCATCCTCTTACTCTAGAATCATAGCCCCGTTTCCAGAGTGATCAACATCTGTAATTGACTTATAAAGAAGATAATTCTTCTTGTATGCATTAAAATGATTAATGAATTCGTCAGTGATGTCATTCTTGACAGTTTTTTGGTCTCTTTTATTAGTATGTTAACTGGTATCGCGCTCCTTTCGAAGTAAGTTTTATTATTATGTTATTTACGAATAATGAATCTTAAAACTAGTTCACATTAGTATTCAAGCCAGTGAGCCGACAAGTGTTCCTGTGCAAAATGACAAAGCGTTTTTCGATTACCTAATGATCAGCTATTGTAAACTCTTCACAACTTAACTTCTGAATGCTGCTTGAACACTGAAATTTCAACTAATAACTGCATCCCTCATAATTTACTATTTAATATACCCGAAGCGTCATAGTTATTCATTAAGCTGTTATTAAACGCCCTTAGCTGATGTTTTATTGACACCTCACCAGAGACAGAGACTGACTGGGATTGAAGATCAAATTTTACATTCGCCATTCGACTCTCACGTCAAGTGAGGCTTCATTGAAATTCTGTCGAAGAAGCAAAGACATGAATATTTAAATATTAAATAACACAAAACGCCCAGTTTTGTGTGGTTGCCATCGAATCACAAAATTGAGCAAATAAACTTAGCCAAACTGGTTTCCAGCCAAACAAAAAATAACAAATCAGCAATTAAATATTAAGTGTGGAATATGTCACACGAACCGAACGGCAAGAATTCTGCTATTCACAGAGGTCTAGCAAAACGCATTTGAATGCGGGGGTCTTTGGTTCCATTGTGAAACACCTGAAGAGAACCTAACAAATGTGCAAAAAATGCAAAAGTCGTCAAGTCATTAGACCAAATGCAGCATGACATACCAAAAGCACCACAGAGTAACATAAATGTAAAGAAATATGAAAAACTGCATGTTAATGTCTATAAAATTATTTGCAAATTAAAGCGTTTAAGAGCCGAAAGACCAAACTAAACCCCAACCGACAGCTGACGGTCTCAATAATTACGAAACGAACCTAAGGGCACTTGAAACGAGGCTCGAATTTATGTGAAAAACACTCCAAATATTACACGAGAGATATATGTGTATGTACAATGTATATAACTGAGGTGAAGATGCAAATTATTAACATTTGGTTAACAAACGAATTGTTAATACCCTGAAATGTTTAGCAAATCGACAACTTGTGAAAGTATTTCTGATGATTATTTAGGAGCTGGCGAAGGTGACGGCTGCCAAGCCACGCCAAGTCCAAGTAATAATCCAGACTCTTCTACTCTTTTACGAGTATCAAAATGTTAAGTCAAATGGATTTTTTCATACATAACTAAATTAAACTTTCAAACTAACTCCTAGTCATGCTGGATATAATATCGATATATGGAAATATCGATAGTTCAACGCGATATATAGTAATATCGATATTTCTACATAAATTTTCGAGGCCATAATATCCAGCTTGTCTAACCTTTTCTAATTCATATTAAGCTATAATTGATGCTATGATAATATAAAGCCTATTAAGGTGTTCCAAATTATTTATATTTTAAAAAAATATCTGAATTCTATTCAAAACGTTACACATCAACCAATGCTCTCTTTATTTCCCACAATGTAATTTAATGTTGAAAGAAAGTGTTTCGAGCCCTTATTCGCGGGTTCGAACCAAAATTTAACAACTTGAGGTTCAAGCTTTTTGCTAGCAGGTTTCGATTCGAAACTTGGTTCAGCCCCTGCTTTATACAACTTTATATGGTAATCGAACTAAAAACCTACAAAAACTTTATGGCAATTGTTTTGATGGTTTGTCGAAAGTGAATTGTAGAACACATCACATGGAATTATTTCAACTATAATTAAATGTTAATTTTAGTATCAAGCACTTCGTCGATTTTGATATTCAGGAGCAGTTCGAAAGTGCTTCTATTTGAATAAGAAATTGTGACGAAATAAAAAAATCCAAGGTGCAGAACTTGAAGTGAATTTAGATTTCAAAATTGATCATGTTTGATCATATTTTAAGTTGGAAAATGTCAAAACCAATCCATATATTTTTTTACCTAGAATGTGAGGTTAGCCTTTCATTGAGATCTTGGACACTTTTGTAAGCTATCGTGGAAGTCGTTATGATTGATATCTATAACGAATGGGATTGATTATGGATCGATTGGCATCTTATATACCTTAATGGTCTTACATATTGTGCCATCATCTTTTTACGAAAACTAAGTGCAATATAAGACGGAGATGTTTGGCGACAAAAACAACGAACATTATTTTGCTCATAACTTGACTGCCGTTTATACAATCTTTATCAATTCTTTGGTGGATTGATAAATAATCCGGATTCTTTCCATAAAAATGACGGGATTTTTTTTTATGTTATGCAAAACTGACCTCGAGCCGACTAAAGTTGCTAGTAATTAAGTAGGGTGGGTCAAACTGTTCGAACGATAAAATATTAACAAAGCGTTTAGCAGAAACGGAATCTACGGGAAATTCTACGAAATTTTCCCGATGAAACCATAGGTCCATAGCAAGGTCAAAATATGTATAAACTGCTTAAAAGATTTCGATATGGCAACGTACGTTTGTGTGCTTTTTTTAAAAGGAAATTTGATCAGTTCGCCGAATCTGTTTTGATTTTAAGAATATTTTGACTTCTAAATCGGATTTAGCAAACCTAAAGAATCATTATGAAAACGATTGGATCAATTCGAATTTCACATTTATATTTATTTTTTAAATTTTCCAAAAAAATTTTATTTTTAAAATTTTTTTTATTTTGTTTTTTGTACCTTGACCGGATACGCAATAAATTTGCAGTTTGAGCTCGCTTCGAGGCAAGGCAATTGCACTTGTCGTTATGTCTCCTTGTGCGCTGCGGCGCCAAAAAGAGAGGCTATTTTTAATGCAACTGCGTTATTAACTTACGGAGCAATGGCAGCAAAAAAGTCGATCCATGATGTTGAGTATAGTATTGAGATATGAAGACTTAAAAATCTAAAATCTTACTTTGGTAGATTGAATTTTGCACTGACTACTCGCAATTTTGTACCATTTTTTTATACATTTTTATATATCAGGTCTCTGTAATTATCAATTTAAGAGTCAGCAAATTTCCAAAGTGAAAGCAGATTTGGAAAGCTGGCAATATTTCCATTTGAACAACTCTATATTCAATAATATCCGTTGTCATTTTTTGACTTTTCAACAGTGATTTTTTAAAAAAAGCTATATACAGGTTGTGAGTTAGCCACTCGCGACCTAGGAACTGATTTTAGACCTATGATTCCATTGAAGAAATTTCATAGAATTCACCGTAGATGTTATGTTTCTGCTATATGTCTGGTCGATAAAATCAAATTTGACCTACCTCTTATACTCATCAAGAAGGTCGTAAAAACAGGCACATTTTTTACTTAGCAAAATTGTTTGGGTGGTGCACTTAGCTAAGTCTCTTCTCGAGAGAATTGAAAGCAACCAAAAGAGATTGTGGTGATACTGAGAATTGTTTATGGGTTGACAATTAAAAAAACCCACTAAGAGATGTCTGAAAGTACCACCATATCGTGAGCTTGTACGACCCGGAAATGCATTGCTTCAAAAACAATTGTACCCCACGTTCTTGCATTCCATGGCTAAACGACTTGCATTTTGTATCTGTTTACTTCCATCTGTTTTCCACAATGACCTTGTTTTAAATCTGCAAAGCCCAAACAAATTTTGAATAGTTTTCTCCGAGCAAGTTCGAGCCCTTTGTAAAGCATTAGATTACTTTCAGGTTAAAAAAGGTTTTGGTTCGAGTCTTGATTCATAATTTTTTGCTAATATTTGATTTGAGATTCAATTTCAAATGGTTTTATATATTTGGCGTACAACTTTACCTTCCAAGTAAATCTGCTTTTCTCGAGCTCTTCTCAATCTCTTATTCAATTTTCGCACAACAGAAAATTACCTACAGTTTAAAGCCGAATCCGAACGGCAAAATTTGAGAAACTTTTTAATGGCTAGTTACTTCAAAGCAGGTGAAGGTGACCGGTTGTGCAAGTCTTTAAAGAAAACACTTATTTTTCATAAGATGTTCCGAGGCGGGATCAGACCCAGGACTTCTTGCACAGCAATCACACACACACAGTACCCGCAGCACCACAACCGGCCCGGCATAAACACCCCCTTTGTTTATCTCTATGGTTTCCTTTTAAATGGAATCTGTCAACTGAGTCAAAAACTAGTTTCGTATATGAATTTTAACTGATTTTTATGTTATCTGCCTATAGATTCTCCCACACATCTAATACCCACACACACACACACACACACACACACACACACTTCCATTGCCTACTGTAAGGGGAAGAACACACCGCAACGCGAGACAAATTCTTATGGGCAAACATTGGTTGACTAAACACCACACAAAAACGGTTAATACTAAATATTTGTTTGCATTTTACATAAGCCGGAATAGATCTTGATAATTGTTTTTTGTTTGTGTTTGCATTTTGTTTTCCACCATTGCTAAGCACTTTCTTGATAAGTATGGAAATGACCTTCAGGTTTATCCCATATTTGCATCACGCATATTTGGACAATCGATTAACTGGAATTGCTCTTCGTTCTATAACCCGTGTGTTGTTGTTATATTTCAATTAAATCTGTACTTAAGATTGTTTACATTTCTGGCCAATGAAGCGAAAACCGCAGAGGATAGGATAGAGACAGAGAGAAAGAGAGATAACTTGACATATTCATTGGGATTTCGGTTGATTTCATCATCGTGTACTTCACTTTGAGCCGTTAATTTTGCCGGCATTTGATTTGGCACATAAATTAATTCGTCGCGCTTTTAGCAATTAAATATTATTATAATATAATTTGAGCAACCAATACGAACTTTGTAATTGTCTTAAAATACAGCAGCCGCACATCAACACGTACAAATAACTGCAAAATTTGTTAAAAGTGTTTTCCGCTTCGGTTTTTTTTTTGTTAATTTTTTGTGTTTTTGATTTATTTTTGTGCGCAAGCGCGCCAACAACCGGCTTTGATGTGTGTGCGCGCAAGTCAACGAACGAATTCGTAGTGAGCGACAGCGTCCCAGTCAACAGCTGCTGAGGTGCCCCCCTCAATGGAACACAAAAATCGACGATCGGATACGAAGATCGGGTTAGGTGGTTTGCTTTCGCCTTGAGACGCGCACATTTCTCGCATGCGATTTACAACGTTATTAATTGTTTGTGAAGAGTGTCAAACGAAATGTTTGTTTTAGTAAATTCTATAAATTGGAAAGTCGGTTAGACTCGACCTGGGGTATACTCTGTACTTTTCAATCGTTAGTTCATATTGATGGGCATCCAATCTCACAAAGCCCCGACACACTGTCCCACCCAACATTCAGAAAATCATTTATACAAAAATAAACTTGATGAAACTATTTCGAGCCTCTTTGATGATTCAAAAGAAATCACTAATTTGTTCGATTAAAATAAGACTCGAAAATAATCGTACATATGCTCAAAATGTGATTTGTTGAAAGAACCCACCCAACATTTGAAATATCATTTCAACCAAATCACCATAATGAGTCTTCTTGGAGCCCTTTCAATGATTCAAAAATGATTACCAACTCGTGCGATTAAATGAAGACTAAAAAACGGGTTATGCATATGCTCGAAACGTAAAAAAGACCCACATTGGACTCGAATATGAGTCGAAGTTGATCAGAAAATCAGTTAAAAACGACTTATCACGAAGTGTCGTTGCTAGGGTACCATTTTCTCCCGATAAACGTATCATTTCGAAAAAGACTCGAATTTGATCGAAAATTACTTAAAATGTTTGCTGGGAAGAAGCCTTGAAAAAGACTTGCGAATGACTCGAAAATGAGTTAAAACTCTTAAGCCGAACGTGTTAAAACAACTCTTTGATAAAATGATACCTACCCAGCAAATATTTTGTTTTGTTTAAAATCACATTAGAGTCTTTTTCGAGTCCTCAATCTGATTCCATCAATCATAAATGATCGTAAATGATACTTTTGTCGGGAGAAAATTGTACCCTAGCAGCGACACTTCGTTTAGAATCATTTTTAACCCGTTTTCTGTTCAGTTTCGACTCATATTCGAGCCATTTGCGGGTTTTTTTAATTCGTATTTGAATAAATCACATTTTGAGCATTTTCCTGAAGCATTTTAGAGTCTTCTTTTAATCGCACGAGATAGTTATCATTTTTGAATCATTAAAAGGTCTCGAAAAAGACTCAATAAGCTGATTTTGCCAAAATAATCTTCCAAATGTTGGGTGGGTTTATCGAGCCCTTAGTCTGATCAAAATAGTCATAAGTGTGCTCATTTTCCGATCATAAATGATACTATAGTCGGAAGAAAATGGTACCCTAGCCGCGACTCTTGGAAAAGCGTCGTTTTCAAACCGTTCTTCTGATCAGTTTCAAATCATTTGAGAGTCTTTTTTTATAGTTTTTAGGAGTCATTAACAGAGACTGCAAAATCACACATGAGAGGAATATCTTTCCAATCATTAAAAGGTTTCGAAAAAGACACATCATGGTGATTTTTGTTGAAATGATCATCCAAATGTTGGGTGGGCTAGTGAAATACGACTAAAAAAATGCTTTCAAACGACTCGAAACTGAGTGAAAACAGGTACAAAGAACGGGTTAAAAACGACTCTGCAAGAATAATCGCGGCTTGGGTACCATTTTCTTCCTACGTCCCATTTCCATCAAATGAGCGCATTTATGTCTATTTTCATCAGCCTAAGGACTCGAAAAGACTCGAATTTGTTCAAAAATTACATAAAATGTTTGCTGGGGTACAAAGAGTATAACCCACCCAACATTTGAAAGATTTTTTTTTGATCCAAAATCACCTTGAAGTATCGTTTTCGAGACCTTTAAGATTAAAAAGAGATTACTCTCATGTGTAATTCAAAGAAGACTCGATAATGACATATGCATATGCTCCAAATGTGCTTTCTCGTAATACGACTTGACAAATAGTCTCGAGTGACTCGAAAATGAGTCGAGACTGTTCAGAAGAGCGAGGTAAAAACTACATTTTTAAGAAGAGTCGCAGGTAAGCTTGTGCAAAATAAAATTGTTGTACGATTTCTAATCAGCATAAAGTCCTGTAATACTGGTAGAAGATCGGAACGAAAGCCTTTGGGGAAAACAGGCATATTTAGTAGATCATCTTAAACGGCCGAGTCGCTAAAGCCAAGTCTGTTTAATCCAACAGATCTCAGAAATGATATGAGCTGAAGCCCATAACGAGTGGTAGGTAGAGCATTTGCAGGCAAATCATGCTCATCTCTAAAATATTCCACTCCGACTCAATCCCTATATCTTCCATAATCTTAGAAAACATAGGAATAAAGCGGTTCAGAAAAAATATATAGCCTTTATCACAAAACAACAGTAAGTCGTTTCCTCAAGTTTGTAAAACCTAATGTTCCAAATGTTATTTAAATAAGCTACAATTCATCTCAACTTGGCTACCGCACGGAAAAGTACAAGTAACAATTTAGTCGGAAGTCTACAAATGTGTGCAATGGCGCAGTGAGCTAACATGTCGCCGTCAAGTATGACCAACATTTTTCTACGATTTTAAAATGAATTAAGGCAGGTGCTGTGGTTGCGCTTGCCGGTATCGTTGTACGTATAAGCGATGTATTCGATTCTAAAAAATTATTCAATATATTTAGATTCTTATAAATAATATTCGGCTTTATGTGCTTGCGTTCGGAGGCCTATTCTCAGATAACATAGATTTGACTTTCATTACAATATTTCGTAAAAATAAGAAAGCTCATCTAAAGCAGTTTGCTTTTGGATCTAAATATAAAATTTTTGTTACAAGCCTTAAGACTGAAGACATAGCTTGTGAATGTGCAATACGCAAGTATGTAAAAAAAAATGTTTTCTAAGCTGTCTGCTCATCCAAATGTCACGAACATACAACAAATTTGAGAAAAGTTAACTTCGGCACTGCCGAAATTTTTATACCTCTGCAGCACGTTTTTAGAGTAGAGTAAAAAGGGTATACTAAAGTCGTGCAAATGTACGTAACAGGCAGAAGGAAGCATCTCCGATATCATAAAGTATGTATATTTTTCATCAGCATCAACAGCCGATTCGATATAGCCATGTCCGTCTGTCTGTCCGTCCGTCCGTCTGTATGAACACCTAGATCTCAGAGACTAGAAGAGCTACAGCAATCAAATTATAGATGTAAGCTAGTATTGTCTCCAGGCAGATCAAGTTTGTTTCAAAATTTGGCCACGCCCCCTCCCGCCCCCGCAATAAAAATGCTGAATATCTCCTACAATTTGTTAGCTATCGAGCTCAGATTTTGTTGGCCACATGCACTGATATGTACAATCTCACAAATTATCATAAAGATCGGATAATAAATGACAGAGTTAAAAAAACGTTGCATACTTATCTGAGCCGCATTAGGTTATGAAACACTAATTGCCTTGAGTAACGGGTATTTCGAAGTCGGGCAGGGCCGACATTAACTTACGCTCTCGTTCTAACTAATATGAAGGACATTTCCATTGAAAACAAACAAGTTTTTCTCACTAAGACTAATTTTCGGTCTCTACTTTTCTAATATATAAATAATATAATATAAAAATGTTCGATTTCGACCAAACTTAGTAAAATCATGAAAAAGCATAGCAACCTAAGAAGTTCAAAGTTTGAAAACAAAATAGTTTTCCTCACTAGTTCCTATGGCAACTATATGCTATAGTCATCCGATCCGGCCGGGTCCGAAAAATGTGCAGCGTATTTGTACCACAAAACTTCGTGCAAAGTTTCTTGAAGATAGCTTTGAAACTGACGAAGGAAATCGTTTACAAATAGACGTACAGATTTTGATTCGTTAGAAGCACTCTTGCACTCATACACACTTGCAGTTTACTCAGGCCCAGACATTCCTGATCCGAATTCCCAGTCCCAAATTGGTTTTTCCATTTGATTATTTACAAAGTATATGGAAGAATATAACTCGATCTGTTTGTCTCTTGAGTTCATTTGACATTGAACAATTGTTTTCTTCAGCTTATACAAATTGGATTTTCCTCAAACCCTTATACCTTCCATAGAACATGCTTAAATTTCCCACTCAAAATGTGAGCATAAGTTGGTTGAAGATATGTATTCTTTTTATATCTTTTCTGCAGTTGATGCTAATCCCCTTAAGGAGCGTAGTGGCTGCCATTTCCCTCTCCCTGTTGCATACTTTTGCTCAAACTTACCCGATTGGTTCGTACAGGGTATACAAATGCAAAATCCTCCCCCCCCCTCAACACTAATGATCATTTGTAATAGCTGGAATTACAAAACAATTAAAGCAGTTGAGCCGCAGTTAATTGCGTCTAGGAAAACACTAACCGAAATTGCTGGCATTTTACAAAATTCCGAAAGAAACACACAAAACGCCAAGTAATCAGCCGATGGGTGGCAGTTAACCGCGCCCGAAAACGATAATTGCCGTCATGACAAACGCAAAAATAAAGTTTAAATAATAATAATTTCACTAGCAGAACCCCCCTGCCCCCGCCGACCGCCCCACCAACGTTCCCTGCGTGGCTGCTGCAGTAGTTGAGATAGCAGTGTGACAGACGGAGGGCAGGCGGAGACATTAAGAAACCATTAGTAGCAGTCAGCTGGTGCAATGGCAGCTCCAGCGGGGTTGGCAACTGTCAGCTGCTGCGGATGAGTGGGTGCTGTGCTGAAGGGTCAATGCAGTTGGTAGTCGCAGTCGCAGTCACAGTTTTCCAGTTCCCAGGCATCATTTTTCAAGTGGAACACTCAACGCCAACGAGTTCTACTATGGGGGTGGGCGGGTGTAGAGGCATTGCCACCTCCTCCAAATGTGCGCATTCATTAAGGTTTAATAAATAAATTTTGTTTTTTTTTTGGTTGGTTGTTGTTTGTACAAATTTGGCGAGAGTTTTGACACGCTTCTACTTAAAGACCAAAAATAAAAAAGGAGGTTAACGCTTAGCAGACGCTGTCAGTCGCCTGCCTGGTTAGTTTATTTGCACACATTAATCGAAACAGATGCTAAATAGTGCAAGGAAAATGGAAACTAGCTGCGAAGTTTAACGAAAATGTATTATTGGAAGAACCAAGAGATTAAATATAACGACTCTATTCTATTAAGTCGTAGGTCGAGCGGCATGCAATTAACCAAAATACCCACTTGGAACCTAATAGATGTTTATATAATATCCCTGAATTCGATGACTGCATACATAGACATTCTCGGAAACAAATTGTATACAAAATGGTACGACAAGGGTCTTAGTCTAACATCCCGAACAAACTTTATCTCCCGTGTTTCATTTTCAGTGTATGGAATTGCTTTCGAGCTCGCTCACTAAACAGCTCGCAGCTCATGATCCACAGCTGAGAGACATTAACCGGCTCTGAGCTGAGATACATTAACCAGATCTGAGCTGAGAGCCACATCTCCGGAGCCGGTCAAAACGAAGTATAAACTTGATCTGCCTCAACCATACATTTCTCGTTCTTAAGTTGGTGGCTGAGCTCAGAGCCGAGAGCAATGGCTTACAGGTCGAGTGACGTTTAGTATTTTGGACTCTCGAACTGTTGCTCTCAGTCTAAGTCGAAAGCTCCCGAACAGCTGCGAGCAGTTTGCTGCTCCCGGATTTCGACCTACGGCTCTCAGCTCAGGGCAAGAGAAGGCTCTTGAGAGCTGCGAGCAATTCCGAACCCTGCTCATTTTACAATTCTAAAACTCAATGACAACTTCATGTGCTGTCGTTCTAAGCTCAGAGCCCAGAGCAGTGGCTTACGAGCTGTGAGCCGCTTAGTGCTCGCGGTGCTCAAGCTGTTGCTCTTAGTTCAGAGTTGTGTCGTTCTAAGCTCAGAGCCCAGAGCAGTGGCTTACGAGCTGTGAGCCGCTTAGTGCTCGCGGTGCTCAAGCTGTTGCTCTTAGTTCAGAGTTGCGTGCTGTGGCTTACAAGCAGCAAGCGTTTTGCTGCTCCCAATTCAGCTCAGAGTCAAGAGCCGAGTGCTATGAGCTAAGATCAGGAGATGCCTCTTGAGAGCTCCGAGCAATGAGCAATTTCGAACTCTGCTTACTTTTAAATTCTGCTTAAATTTCAATGACAATTCCATGTAATATTGCTCTTAGCTCAGAGCCCAGAGCAGTGGCTTACAAGCTGTGGGCCGCTTAGTGCTCGCTGTGCACGAGCTGTTGCTCTCAGCTCAGAAATGTGTGCTGTGGCTCATGAGCTTCTAGCCGTTTGCCGCCCTCAGTTCTC
The DNA here is from genome assembly GCA_035044965.1 of Lordiphosa andalusiaca. Classification (NCBI taxonomy): domain Eukaryota; kingdom Metazoa; phylum Arthropoda; class Insecta; order Diptera; family Drosophilidae; genus Lordiphosa; species Lordiphosa andalusiaca. The sequence continues at coordinate 61,489 of JAWNNM010003188.1, forward strand.
TACCTACGGTACTTAGAGTCAATAGCCGCGTGCTATGAGCTGAGAGAAAGAGCTGGCTCTTGAGAGTTGCAAGCAAGGAGCAGTTCCGAACCCTGCTCATTTAACAACTCTGTTTCAACATCATTGAAAATTCCATGTAATATTGCTGCCCAGAGCGCAGAGCAGTGGCTCACGAGCTGTTGATCGCTTAGTGCTCGCCGTGCTCAAGCTTTTGCTCTCGGCTCAGAGTTGTGTGCAGGCTCGCTGCTCCCAGTTTTCGACATACGGCTCTCAGCTCAGAGTCAAGAGCCGAGTGCTATGAGCTGAGAGCAAGAGCTGGCTCTTGGGAGCTGCAAGCAAAGAGCAAGTCCAAACCCTGTTCATTTTACAACTCTGTTCCAACTTCAATGACAATTCCATGTGTTGTCAATCATCAATTGAATTCAAGCTCAAGCTTACCTCTTTTGATGGTCAGCCAGCAGGTGCAATGACAAAAGATGGTTTTTCTTTCCATCACAACATAATAATAATAATAAAAAAAACGCTAATCAAATATTTAGCGCAGATCTGCGCAAGGTCTCCAATGTGTGTGTTCGATTTTTATGTTTTTTCTTTTTTTTTTTAGTTTTTTCTTCCATTTTCCAGTGTGTTTTGTGCAAAGTTTATTTGCTGTGCGTCAATTTCGAGGTGTTTGTTAGCTTTGTTTTTTGCTATTTGACTGGTTCAAGCGTTAATTGAGCTTGCCACTGTTGTTGTTGTTTTGGTCTTTTGCGGTTTCCTTGGTTGAGTTATCTTTGATCTAGTCCAAATAGAACTAATTACCACTTGAACAGGCAATTCCTTATAATGTGAGTCTACATGACGTATACGCAATATTTGCTGTTTACGAACAGACAAAATCTATCGCATGCTATAAATATGGTCTCTCTCACTAGCCAAAGCTCTCAATGCCAGCGTCTTGTAAAAGTTGAATGAATTGAATTGCACATCAGACTTGAAGTTCGGGTTCAAGATTTTCTGTTTCTGTTTTCGGCAGCCGGTTTATTGTTGGTTTTCGATTTCATTAGCTTGCAAACGGCGTCAGGGTCATGTTGAACAAGTTCTTCGTCGCTTGCTCTTGGTGTGGCGGGGGAAGAGGGGGCCTCCTATGTTGTTATTAACAACTGATTAATGTTGCTTCCTTATTGCTTCTCCATGTAGATCCCTGTTTGTACATTATGCGATTTGCAAATCGCTTACAACTGGGCGGGAAGACACATGAGGTATCCATGACGGCTTTGAGAATTGTGCAGCGTATGAAAAAGGATTGCATGCATTCGGGAAGACGACCCACCGGACTTTGCGGCGCGGGTAAGTTGTATGAAAGGGAACCTTAAGGGAATTTGACTTTAATTTTGTATACATTTTTAGCTCTGCTGATTGCTGCCCGCATGCATGACTTCAGTCGCACCCTAGTAGATGTCATCAGTGTGGTCAAGATACACGAATCCACTCTCCGCAAACGTCTCTCCGAATTTGCTGAGACACCCTCGGGTGGCCTGACACTGGAAGAGTTTATGACGGTTGATTTGGAGCGTGAGCAGGATCCGCCCTCGTTTAAAGCAGCACGTAAAAAGGATCGTGAGCGGATCAAAGATGTGAGTAGAATGCAACGGACTCACAACTTTTAAGCCCAACGCGAACACACAAATTCGTTGATATGTACTTGTATTTATATTTGACTCAATTTTGAAATTCGTGCTGTGTCTTGCCTAACAATTGAAAAACCTTGTATGTATGAAGATATGTCAAAACCTATGGCTCAATGCCAAGTCGGTTCAATTCGAGACAAAAAAAAAACACACACAATAACTTTTCTTACAAATTAAATAGCCCATGTATGTCTAGTCATGTCTAGTGGCGTGCGCAGCGGTCGAAGAACCTTATGCTTGCGTAGTCACCAATACAAAAGAACGACATAATTCTGAATTAACACCAACCACAAGAAAACTAAAGAGAAGTCTGGTTTTTGCCTTATATTATGTATGCCTGTTGGTAACACTGATGCAAACGCAATCATTCGAAGCACAAAAACAAATGATGATTGATTGGAATGGCTATTCGTAAATCTATAACAAATGCGACCGATGCGATTTCTGACGTCTCAGCTAAAACACTCGTATATCCCTCTGATGTCACCAGACCAGCATTGATTGGTGAAAACAGATAAGCTACTGCAAGCCCACTTCAATTCGTAGTTTTTGTAGAAAAATATTTCCCATGTAAATCATTGAAAATGCTTTAGAGTCAAGGATCTTAAAGAACGTAGCTCTCAATGCTATTCTATGTTTTTGAAATTTTAAGACTCAGTTGCTCAAAACCAACCAGATAACAGACAGAATGCCATTTTTTCTGATTTTACCCATTTTTGTTGAACTGAATTTTACGATATTTTACGTTCGGATTCAGCTTTTAACTCTGAAGAGTTTCGGTTCACAGTAAAATAAAATTCGGAATTCCGGGTTCGAGCTGGTTCGGCTCAAAACCGGTTAGCAGCAGAGCTCGCAAATGAGCGTTAACACATTTTTCAAATGCGATCAGCCTCAGAACAAAACAGAAACAAACGCATCACAAACGCTCTCTCACTGAGCGAAACACTTATTCTCTCTCCTCTTCTGTTTTCTGTTACGTGTTTTCGGTTGAGCAAAACAAACGAGTCTGTCTGTCGAAGACCTCTGACAGAAACACTTTTGAGCTCATCAGCAAACTGTCTGCAAATGACCAGAACACAATAAGTGTCGGCAAAAAGTGTTTTTGTTTTGTGCGTTTGGTAGGCTGTGTGTATGTATAAGTATGTATGTACACGGGCGCAACACACAGCCACTCATACATACGCAAAAAAACACTTTGGAAATTTGCTCTCGGCAAAACGGTCAGTGATAGACACGAGGGAAACAGAAACGAAAAAATGTGTCTTTGCTCTGAGCAAAACAGATTTGAGCAAAAACAGAACTGAAGGTGTCTTTCGCTCCCTTTTTTCGTTGTGTCTATAAACAAACTGTTTTTTACCGACTAGGAAAGTGTTGAGAGATACTTGCGAGCTCTGGTTTGCAGCCCTGGTTTTCAGTAATTCAAAGTTTTTCTTAAGATTTATTTGCACTTGGTTGAGTGCTTCTAAGATATGGCTGAAAAATAATTGAGAAACGTTTTCATTGCCAGTCACTTCACAGCTAAAGCCAATAGCTAGTAAAGATGTAAGATTTTAAAGAAAAAAAAAACTTTTTAATTAGATGTCCCTAAAACATCAGAGATGAAAAGTGCTACACAGTGCTAAAGCGAAAAAATACTTTCGGAATGATCTGCCCAACGCTGTAGAGCAGGTCGAGTGGAGCAATTCCTCATACTTGGATTCTTCCTAACACCCCCAAAATCTGAAATGAACCGCATTTGTCTCTTTTTACTCATTTAAACTGGAATTACTAACGCAAAGACCATCTGATTGTGTATAATCTTAGCAATTCCGATAGCGACGAGAGGAACCAAAAGTATTACAATCAATGGCTTGATGGATTTACCTCGAGGGCTGGGAAATGCGGGTTACAGATGTATAATTTTCAATGTTTTTTTTTTTTAAATTTCCACTTTGGCCTTCACTGGTTTTACTATTTTATTCTATGTGATTTTCTTTCAAGTTTTATTAAGATAGCCCATTTAATTCTTTGTTCAACAGATGTTGTTTCTATGAATTTGGTTGTTATTCGCGTATTTCTAAGTACACACCGACTATTTAGTATTTTTTTTTATGTCTGCCTACATGTACTTCAACATTCTCTGAAAAAGGGTCCTTAAGTTCCGGTGTATGTGACCTCCGAGGTCCCCAAGGCAGTTATCTGACACCTCTCTAATACACTTATTGTTTTTCCAATGACTCTGCTTTGCCTCAAGTTGATTTGAATTCCAGATGCATTGGGAACTAGGACTGGTACGGTTCAATGGCTCACAAAGATTGTAAGCCACCGGTTTGGTTCAAAACGCCGTTTCGGTTCAATTTAGTATAATAATTTGGATTTAAACAACCCAAAGTGGCCAAGCCGAGCTCCTTTTAATTTCTTGCTTTCTTTCAAGGCAAAAGAAGAAAAGGTCATACAGAATAACGCCGAAAGCCATCAAGAAACTTTTCACTTCTTACTTCAAAGCTGTCGTCAATGGCTGGTAAAGTTGATCGGGTGGCTAAGTTTGTCAAGAAAAAGCTTCTCATTTCTTGCACAGCAGGTACACACTACCCGCTGCACCACTCCCATTTCGATATTGCGGTACAAAATGTTAATGTACTAACTTTAAGTGAAAAGAAGCATAAGGAATCCAACACAGTGCGTAATCTATCAGCCTAAGATGGAGAATAGCAATATGAGAGTTACACAATTCATTTAACCACTTTTACAAACATAATGAAAGATTTTTAATGGCGAGCCATCTCAAAAGACGAGTCCTATGGCAGCTATAGCTTACGGACTTACTATTTTTATATAAATCATCTAAGAATAGAAAATGCATTGAAATCAACAAATTCCTCTCCCTATTTGCAGATGGGCGAGCACGAGCTAACCGAACTGCAAAAGGAAATCGATGAGCATTTAGAAAAGGATCTGAACAAGTACTCCAACAGCTTGCTGCGTCATCTAACCAAGGGAAAAATCGAAGATTCCGACAAGACAAGTGTCTCTGAAGGCGATCTCGAAATGGAGGAGTCACGACAATTCATCGAACAATCCAATGTGGAGATTATCAAAAATTTCATTGAGAAGAACACCGATAACGAAGCCCCACCCAAGCCGGATGGTTTGAATGCTGCCATTGAAGGTCTACGCCCCGATATCGAGGCCATTTGCCGTGTGACCGAAAGTGACCTGGAGGATGTCGAACGAGCCAACAATCCCAAGGAAACGGAACTATTTATAGAAGACCTCAACGACGATGAACTGGACCAGTATGTGCTGACCGAAGAGGAGGCCGTCACCAAGCTGGATCTGTGGAAGAATATGAATGCCGAGTATCTGAGAGAGCAGAAGGAACGCGAAGAGCGTCTGGCCAAGGAACGGGAGGAGGGCAAGCCGGAGAAGAAAAAGCGGAAACCGCGCAAGAAAGTCATTGGGCCCTCTTCGTCCGCTGGCGAGGCAATCGAAAAGATGCTGCAGGAAAAGAAAATCTCCAGTAAAATTAATTATGACATTCTGAAGACCCTTACCGATGTCAAGGGTGGGCTGACGGGCGAGACGGCCCCACCCAGCGCGGACACCAAGCCGAGCACACTGGAAGAGCTACAGCTGAAGCCAGTTATAGTGGAGGAGGGACCCATAACGAGCAAAAATAGTCGAGCTAAACCGGCGTATGAGGTGCCAGGACCAAGTCGCAAGCGTCCCAAGCTGGAGTTGGGCCTGCCCGTACAAGACGAGGAAGAGGAGCCGGTCGAGATGAAGCCAACGCTTGCCGTGGAAGCTGCTGGTTAGTTACACATCGTTTCCACAATTTAATACCATTGTTCATTAAATTAACTTTCTCCTTGCTAGATGAACTGGAGGAAGAGGTCGAGGCGGATGAGGTGGAGCCAGAAGTGGAACCGGAGGCCACTCTTAAGGATATGCTCAACACGGGAGGCGACGAGGATGACGATGAGTTTGGCTATGGCTTTGACGAGGAGGAAGAATATTAATCCACAATCTGCATTTCGTAGTCTTAAAGAACATTCTCACATATTTATACATAGAATATGCGAACTACTCATAATACAATTAAACTAAGCTTTAACTTGTTGCAGTTGCTGCTCTTTGCGCATTAGCAGCCATTAAATCATCGCCCTGCTCGGGCCCCACGGCCTCTTAGCGCAGCCATTTACATGTTTAAGCCGTGTTGCAAGTCCAGACTGAGGCCGGCCGGCCAGCCGGCGGGCAGGGCAAGTGGGCTACTGGTAGAAGTAGTTGTGCTTCTAATTGTTGGCGCTGCCGTGGCGCGCCTCCAAGTGCTGCAAATAAATATTTCACTCTTAATCATGTTTTGCACTTTGTTTTGCTTGCTTCTCCTTGGCCGGCACTTGCACACAGCTGTTGTTGTTGTTGTAGTTGTTGCTGCTCCTCTGCAGGCGGCCCTCCGGCAGGCCACGAACTTGGCTAGACTCCATGGCCCGGCAATGAGCTGTTGAGTCTTTTGAGCACTTGTCTTTGCGATTTTATAGTTATTATGTTGTAATTAGTGTTAATTTAAGGAGACGGACATTCCCAGGGCCCCCAGCAGCGCTGCTGGCGAATGAATCAAAATGTTGCCTACTTTTGGGCGGACGTGGAATATTCCAACTGCGCTTAATGCATCCGGCTAAGCAATTTGCATAATCACAATTATTAATAAAATGCACACAAGCCACTCGCAAGTTGGTCCAGCCATTTGCAAGCGGGTCCAAAATGGGCGTGTCCGAGGGCTTAGCCAACTTCAGATATAATAATGTGAAATGTATGCACATGTAAATCCAAGCAAATGTGACAGTAAAATGGCAATTAGTAGAGACAACTTGACTCTGGGCCAACCACTTGGAAGCTGGCCCCACCAACCCATCCCTTTCCTATGCCCATGCCATCCAAAAGTTGTGAATGTGTGCAGCTAATTTATGCAGTGTGGATAATGCTGGTGGCGTGGGTGGGGGAGGGGGGGTGGTTGGGCGGGGGCCAATGGTGCATGACATGCACGGTTAAGAGTATTAATTATTAATTCAGTTTTGGGGTTTCTATGGCTAACGTAAAAACGTAGCATTAATTCCTTTTTTTTTTTTTTTGCAAACTATTTAATGCAAAAGTTTACAAGCCGCAGTAAATTGATTGATGAGTATAAGTGGCTGATCCGAGAATGGTGATTTATATGTCTACAATTGTTTTGTTTAAAATGCAAATGCCTGTTTTGTGGTTTAAAATCTATGGCGATTTTGTATGGGCTTATTAGCCGCACAAACGACTTTCAGGTCTGTGAATCCTTTTCAAACCGGGTTAAGAGTTGTTTGCAGCCATTTCTCACCCATTTCTTCCAAGGCTGGAGTGAAAAGTGCACCGCATTAGATCAATAAGGTTAGTTAAAATAAGGATTCCGTGCATTTGCTTTCTATTTTCTGTTTTGGTCCAGTTTATCAGCTAATAAACACTAGGCATCAAGGTTGAGTACGATATGAATTTCGGAAATGGTTCACCACGTCAGAGAATTGCATGCTGTGCTGTTTTTTTGACTTTAAGTATACTTATCGAAAATGCGCATTTCAATATCGTAAACACCGCATTAGTACCGCAATGCTTGTATATTTATTTTTCCGAAGAATCCTGTATATGTGTGTTCGTAGCTCAGTGGGTGTAAGTACGGTTCAAGTAACAATACATGAAATTTTTTTTTTTGGTTTCAAGACGCAGAATTTGTCGTTTTTTTTTTTGATGCATATATGCATATATATATGGTGCATCGGGTGGTGTGTGTGCCTGCTGTGCAGGAGGTCCGTGGGTGTTCGACTCCACCTCAGAATTATAAATAAGTTTTTTCTATAAAACTTTTACACAACCGGCCACTTTCGCTGGCAATTTGCGCCAGCTCTGTACTAACTAGCCATGAAAAAGACTCTCCATCTTTGCCGTTCGGAATCGGCGATAAACTGTAGATTCTTCTCTTTCCTTTGAGCGGAAACTAGAAGCACACAAGCCAAGCGATATTAAGGGAAGCTCGGCCTTGGCTCTTTGGGATGCTGTTTCGGGCCAAATATAAAATATATATTTATTTTGAGTCAGCCTTTGTTGACTCCTAACAAGTCTTAAAAAAATTGTTTATGGTAGCGTGTTCATTTTATTTTTTACTAGCTGAATACCCGGCGACGCCCGGGTCCTTTGCATTGTGAGCAAATGAAAGTTTTAACTGTAACTTTGCTAATTTCGCGGATTTTTTGACAGTTTGGTATACACCTCCTATTAACCAGTCTACAATTGAAATTTTCATAATAATATCAGGGACCGTAAATAATGATTATTTGTAGATTTTTCATCCTCAAAAATCATCAACTTGGAGTACCCGCATGAAAAAACGTATCACAATAGAATAAGGTTGTATTTCGCTATTCTATTCATTTTCACAATGATATTTATTTCTTGATTTTTATTTTATTGCTCAATCAATAATTATTATTTTTTGAGTAAAATGAATAAAAATCTAAATTAATCATTCATTTTGAAAAATCCGTAATTTTATTTGTATTTTCTAACTTGGCATTGGGTTCTACTGGTTCGACTTGATTCCCTTACTAGGGATATGCATCAATCTTGCCACAATTTCTTAAACACTTGTAGTAATCGACATTTGAGTAATATTTATAATAATTATTTCTGAGTTTAATTTCAAAAATCAAATTTAATTATTATTTTTTGAGTTATAAAATGAAAATCAAAAATAATCATTAAAGTTTGATATTTGTAATAGAACTCATAATGATTACGGTCCCTGAATAATATAAGCTCAAATGAAAAATATCAAAATTCAGCCGTTCAATCTGCATCGTCCATTTACATACGGCTGGATTTTAATCTAAGCTTTAAGCGCTTCCATAGATATACGTATGATTATTTTAGAAATTTCGCGGATTTTTGGACCTTAGAAATTTTCGCTTGCAAGCGTCCAACCATTCCGTAAAATTTCATCGCAATCGGATGATCGGTTGAATTTGGCAAATTTCACGGTTTTTGGATCATTTTCCGCCCACTTCTTCAACTTAGAGGCCTTCCCGGGCAGGCACTTAACCATTCTCCAAAGTTTCTTCGCAATCGGATGAACGGTTTAATTTTTCAAGTTTCGCGGTTTTTGGACCAAGTCACAGACATGAGACATAGCCTATGACAATTTCCCGATCGACATGAACATACTGTGAACAATTTGTGAACATCGGTTCAGCGGCCCATAAGGAACCAAAATACAAACATACTTTCAATTTTATATATATGTATAGATTTATTAACTAATTCTTTAGAATTTAAGTGTGACTACAGTTTTTTAGATAGGAGTGAAGAAAAATGATGCTGTCCACAGTATTCGGGCCGAAGTCGGTGCTGCAGCTCTGCTGCTGCACTACAACTTGCTGGTATTCTGATATTCAGACATTTTTCTTTTTTAAACAAGGAAATATATCGTATAACATCCATCTTTCGCCACGTAAAAAAAAAAAAAAATTCTCCAGGACTTGAACCCACACATTTTTAATAAATTGTTTCATGATTCGTTCAGATACCCACTGAGCTACTTACACACACTATCAATACGTTTCGGAAAAGTAAATATATGTATAAATTTGCCTTAGGTTTAAAAAATGCGGTGTTTACGATATTGAAATGCGGTAGTGGGCGGTAGAACGATATTGAAATGCGGTAGTAGTCGGTGACACGATATTGAAAATGAAGTATCAAATTGTTAGTATAAACAGAATTTGATTTTTGCCCTTTATAAATGCTTACGCGTTATTTTTTATTATAAATTATAATATAAATTATATGAATATTCATAATAATTTTGTGAATTTAAGGTGGCAAAATATTGCGGTACTCCGCTGCAGTTCTCTGCACCACGTGTACACTTTTTATACCGTTGCAGAGGGTGCATTGAAAATGTTCAGATGTTTGTAACGCTTAAAAGGAAGCACTTCCCACCACATAAAGCATATATATTCTTGATCAGCATGACAAGCTGAGTCGATATGGCCATGTCCGTCTATTTCTATGCTATCTTCTCCGCCGGTTTTAAAGCTATCGCGACCAAACTTTGTCTTCTGGTACAAATACGCTGGACATTGTTCGGAACCGACCGGATCGGATGATTATAACAAACAGCTGTCATACGAACGATCGGTCGAAAAACAAGTTCTAGTGAATAAAACTTTTTTGTTTTTAATGCAACCGTCTCCAAACTCTGTTTTTACTAGTTTTCAATGGTTCTCAATGATTCTGCCAAATTTGGTCGAAATCGGACATCTATATAGTATAGCTGTTGTTCAAAAGTAGAGTCAGAAAAGTACACTGAAAAAAGAAATAAATCCGAAACGGGATGGAAACAGGGTAGTCCCGGATACTCTTGAGCCGATCCGAGAAAAGATTGATTTGCCTCACACTTTTTTATTAGTCCCAAAAAACAGGATCACTTTAATCCTGTTTCGCGATTACCCTGTTTTCAATCCGGTTTCGGATTGATTATAGATTATTTTTTTTCTGTGTTGTCTGAGGGAGAAAAACTTGTTTGTTTCCTTTAAATTCGTTAAAAACATTCTGCAAGAGTATACAAACTTCGGCGGAGCCGAAGTTAACTTTCCTTTATTTTTGTTACTAGAGCTTTAAGATCTAATAATAGTACAATAAGTACAAAAATACTTGATTCAAGTACAAAATTCTTAAATCAACGTTAAATTTCTCTTTATACTTGATTTTAGACTGTTTTAGGATATATTAAGTACATTTCGAATTAATTTAAAATCGTTGTGGTTATACTTTAAGGTGGTAAAGGTCTTAGGTCAAGGACAAAACATTCTTTCTAAAGGTCCAGTTATATCTGATGCTAACCCATAAACATTCTAGAGCAACAATAAGACTACTTCAAAGACGTACAAGATGTTCTTAGTTATGTATTTGTATTTATTTAATAGAGATGACAAATTAGCTGAGAGCATAGTAAAAATTAACCTCCGTCCAAGTTAGGAGAATATTTTTACGATGTGCTCCAACTCACATCAAGTGGACAGAGGCAAAGAATTACATTCCATACATAAGTATATCAAAACATTAGAAACATTAACAAGCATGAAACCCTCAGAATTTAACAAATGGTATAAATCGTTATATAGCATACATATGATACGAAACGGATCGTGAGATTCAAAATTAGATCTACTTATATGTAAAATTTAACTTGATTCAATAGAAAACCAGACTCAATGCGGCCATTTACTAGTTTATGAAGAAACAAAACGCCATGACTGATTCTACGAACCTTTAGAAACGGAAGCCTTAACAGGCGAAATCTATTCACATACGATGTCAAACGACGGTGATGGTCCCAGTTTAATCCACGTAAGGCGAACAGGAGAAATTGCTTCTGCACCAACTCGATGAGTCCCTGGTTGATTGCATACTGTGGAGATACGCAATGAGTCCGACATTTTGACCAAAAGTACCATTTTTTTTGGGGTACCAGATAAAACGAAAGTCGGAAATGATTTAGAATGCCAAAATATGGAACCTTTAGAAATAGTTCTTTATTGGCAGCCGTTCTAAGTTGAATTTTTGAAAAATATATGAAAAAAATAAATCAAATCATAGTTCGAGCTAGGAAAGCACCAGCTACCAGAACTTGTAATCTTAAAATGTATTTTCGTCTACGAAGAAAGTTTTTATTCGTATTCGTTTTCATAAAAAATGAGAATAGTCTGGATTTTTGTGTGTTTTTATTACATTTGTGTTTGAGTAAAGAGTGTCCTAGGGGTACCCCTCGCAATTCCTACACTCAAAAAATGTATTTTCTAGTTTTTAGAAATGCACCCTAAATAATTTTTTTTTCTTGTTTTTAGACAGTTTTTTCTTAAACTTTAGAAAATAATTTCTTAAATTTAAAAATTCGACTTAGTTTTTCTTAAATTTTGGGTAATTTTTCTAAATTTTTTGTCAAATACTTTCTTAAATTAAGGGCCAATTCGCCCTTGAAATTTGAAAAAATACATTGCAAATAGGGCGAATTTAGAAAAACGCCCTAAATTTTAGAAAGCACATTTCTTAAATTTAGACAAACCATTTAGAAATTCGCTCTAAAATATAGACAAAAAAGTCTAGAAAATCGCCCTAAAGAATAGAAAAATATTAAAAAGACGCCTCTTGTAATTGTCGAGTACGAATTCCGTGCATTCGGAATATAAAAGAGGCAACTAATATTCGGCATGTTGAGAAAATCGCCCTAAAATACAGAAAAATAGTCTAGAAAACCGCCCTAAAATTTAGAAAAATCTAAAAAGACACCGCATGTAATGCTCAAGTTCGAATTAACTGCTTTCGGAATACAAAAGAGGCAGCTGAGTGCTTAGCATTGAACTGCGTTATGTAATGTCCCCACTCGCGAGCTTTGGTAGTCGAGTGCGATAAGATGCCTTTCGTGTTGAAGGTTCCCCGAGGTCCCGAGCTCGAGTCCCAGGCAAGGTAAAGCTAATAACTAAAATAATGTTTACTAATAGTGAACCAAATATCCCACATAAATAATATTTAAGGGATTTATTCGCTTCTCAGTATGGCAGTCTCCTTCCTCTCTTCTGTCTCCAGACCGCCACCTCACAACTCAATAAATCTTTTCGCACATTAACCTTTTAAGATTATAATATGTTAAATTCAAGTGCCAATAGGTGCCCAGGCTCTTGCTATATACAAAAAGGCAGCCTAACCCGAACTCTTAAAAATTAAGTGAACAGATTGCTTTTATGCTCTGATCCTTTCATTACGGGTCAAGGAAAACTTCCATGTAAGCCAAAGTCGAAGCTATTACCATCAGCCATTGATTTACTGGAGCAATCTACTATATAGTATATAAAATATCGAATTTTTTCTTTCTTACATATTTTTGTTGCATTTTTCATTTATAGTTGTTGAATTTTTACTTTATAATTATAGCGTCTACATATGAACTATGAACAAATCTTTAATACTTTTTTGGTTGTTGTTGGTAAATTAATGTTACGTTTTTGCCATTTGACGTTTAAAACAAAATGATTTTTTCAAGAAAAACTAGATTTTAGACTGATTATTCATTCCTATGGCAGCTATTTAAAGGTGTTTTTAATGAAGAATTATAAGGTTACGTGGCAATACAATGGAAAACAAAAAAGTTTTCCATACAAACACTTGATTTCAGACCGATCGTTCACATGACAGCTATATGATATGGTCATCATTATACTCTGTACCGTAGGTACATAGAGTTTAAGTTTAATTATTATAAGTTTGTGCAAAAGTATGTAACATCAAAAAAGGAAGCATCTCCGACCCTAAAAAGTATATATATATATTCTTGATCAGCATCAACAGCCGAGTCATGTCCGTCACTGCGCTGCTTTCATCTGCTACTGCAGCATCAAAATTTATGCTGAGCGTATAATTTCGTTGGTACAGAGTATGCTATAGTCGGGCTTGACCGACTTTCTTTCTTACATACAACAAAACCCAGTGTGCAATGAATACAAAGATCAAGGTAAAACCACAAAAAGTGTGACTTTTTTGCCTAAACTTCGGCTTGCTGGCCCAGTGTGCACCGTCTATCCAATCCAGTCTAAGTATCGTGTCCAGTCCTCTTATATTTATTAGGTAGTCTGTTTTTCACATATTTAATATTAGACAATCAGCGAGCAATGGGGGATGGAAATTAGGCCGCGTGAGTTAGACCACAGAAAATGACGAGCAAGGTACAAGTTTAAAGCCAAATTCGTTCTAAAACGAGGTAAATGTACTAAACCAAAGAAGGCTTGGATATACCCAAGGGCCATGAAATAACCAAAGATCAAGTTGGATATACTAAAGTTCCTTAGCGAACGTCATAGAATCTTTTGGGAATTTTAAGAACAGATTTGCTTTAATCATATCAACCTTAAAATATAAAGTACAAAACCATTTCAATTCTATCCTGATTGATCTATAATGCTGGCATATTTATTTTACTGAGTGTAGCTTATATAAGTAATATAGTAAGCGATTCGGGACAATTGTATAAGCTGTAGCCACTCAGTTCACCCTAAGTTGTACCTGGTCTTGAAATGCATTTAAACTAAGGCAGAGTGGTGACTCAAATAGTAGCTAAGGAAGCTGCTCAAACAAGGTTCACATGAATCAATCTGTTCCGCCGCACAACTCATAACCTGAACTAAATAAAAAACTATTAAAAAACTCAAAATCAATTTGCCAACATTTTGTTTGACATGTTGCCTATTGTTTGATGCTGTATCACATCTTTTGTTTATCGAATGCCTCGGGCAGAAAATTAATTACATAAAACTGCGTTCTTTGCGACTAAAATGCAATATTAAAAAAATACTCACAAAAATGTATACACACATATGAAACCTACCCTTCCAATATATTTTAATGCAATTTAATTAAAAATGTGCCAAGTTGAGGTCATTTTATATTGGATTTTGTTCGGATGGGCATTTGCATTTTTCATCAGTTATACTTTATTTGTGGATTTGGTTGCTTTATTATTTAATGCAGCAGCATCCGAAAGCTGCCGTGGACAGGCGAGCGAGACTCATCGGCGACATTGGAGAACATTTTGAAAAGTATTTAATAATAAAAAAAGAGAAGACTTTTAATTAAAATACCTTGCGTGAAAGCGGCATCCATGTGGCGCCTGTTGAACTCGGCTTGAATGGGCGGATACAAAAACCAATAACGAAAAGAACAAAAAAAACAACGTTCTACGCATCGAACTGCCTTTAATGCGCTTAAAGCCGGCTGCATTAAGTATACGCCACGTTGTTAACGTTCATCTCTCTGCCTAAGCCCAATAAATCCCTTGTAACGGTTTCCCTTGTTTGTTTTTGTTTTTTGTGTGTCTGTTTTTTTTTTATCTTTTTGTGACCGCAGCCGCATCCACAATTAAATGAACATTAAGCACATCGAATCTGATTAATTAGGGGTAACTGGCACTGCAAATTAGTTATATTAAGTGCTGCGCTTGTACCACTAAAGTGCAAGCACTATTTAATGGCGCCCTTCAATTTTGGCATCGCGTAGGGATTTGATTTATGTGCGGCGGCTAATTTATGCGCTAATTGGCGTTGGGGTTTTGTTGCTGGCCGCGTGTTTTGCCGGGCCATGAATAAATTTAATGTTTTTTTAACCAACCTGCCAATTAATTAAGTAGGTAAATATTTGGTTTAGTGATTTGTTTTTGTTTGGACCTCTTGCTAAAATTATTGCTTAAATAGGTCATTGTTTTGGAGTTGAAGCGAATTTGGGGGGCAATTGCGATAGCACACATTGACCTTATTTTAAATTATGCGGCAAAGATCCATCTGAAGTGCAATTGATTTTGAATGTTGACTCGAAAAAGCTACCCTGTTCTACGCTTTAATCCGCTCTAAGCGAAACTCTACACAATTCCCCCCTTTGAAGCATTTTGACCAGAGCTGCAAGCCGAAAAAAATATTCGGATCTCCGGTACACTGGGTTCGAATCCAAATAAACGAATGTTTAAGGTTTGGAAATTTAAGGTTCGAGGTTTTGTTGGAGAAGGTTTTGGTTCGAACCTTGGTTCAGACCATGCTTTATACAACATTACTAATTTTTGTCTTCTATGTGTTTTAAAAACAGCATACGACCTAAAAACTCCCGAAATTGTACTGGGAACCCAGTGGTATTTGTGTCGGAATTGGTTAGTAGAAAACATGGAATTATTCCATATATAATTTACAGTTTAGTGGAATTCCATTTCGTGGTTTACATAGAAAAATATTGGCAAAATAATGTTAAACTCTTGCTTTTGAGAATTATTCAAGAAGCTTTAAAGTCGAGGAGCTTTAAAAACAGAGACTGTTATGGGTAGGGATTTTATAAGGAAATCTAATTGTTTTGCCAGATTTTTTTTCCACTCTCCTGCCCAATTTGGGAGTCAGTCGCACCAAATAACTGATGAAGTCGGTAAACAGAAGGTCAAATTTTTGTGTCAGTTTTGTTGAACCGAACCGAAATTTTAAGTTCGGAACAGGTTCGAGTTCAGCTTTAATTTCTAAAGAGGTTCGCTTCATAGTAAAATAAAAGTAAGAATTCCGGGTTCGAACCGGTTCGGTTCAATTCGGTTTGCAGCCCTGATTTTGACAATGCAAATGCAGACAATGATGGTGATATAGCCAGCCTATCTGCATCCTTTTACCAATTCTGTTACACCCTACCAGATGCTCTCCAAGTTATCCGCAACATATAAGCCGTTCAAACTGCATTTACCCTCTAATTATTGATCATAGTTGTCTTTTATTAAATTTAAAAGAAGCTCAAGTCGTCATTTTCACCAGGGCCAGATAAAGTTCAAGTTAAAGTTTCTGTTTAACCTATTCCTTGCGCTTGGTGACTTTCCTTTTCAATTCTTCTAATTCATAAATCAGTGGTCCAGGTCGGACATGGCCAATTACAGAGGAATCTATAAGTTTTCTGCCATACACTCAAAGAAAAAAATAGACAATTTCATACATGGATCAAGAATTTTCGAGATCAATATAAGAGTGATAATTCTCGATCCAAATTCTTGATCCAATTATGAATTATGAATTCCAAAGTATACATTTTCGATCCCGTGTTTCTTGGTCCAAGAGCTTTAATACTTGATCCAAGTACGAATCATTCTCAAATCTAGCAGCATAGTTCTTGAATCAAGTGCTAAACATACTCGTATTCAAAATTGCTCATTCATGAATCAAGGTCATCAAGGTGAGTTTTTTTTACGAACTCATCGGATTCAAGAGTAAGACCGTTTACTCTTAAATCAAGAGCTTCACTGATTTTACCCATACAACCATTCAAAAGCAGTTGGTTATTTCAATTTTGTTTAAATCAGGGAGCTGCGGCTCGCGGGTTCGAACCAAAATTTACCAATGGTTCAGGTTCAGAATTTTGAGGTTCATTGTTTTTGGGCGTACGTTTTGGTTCGAGAATTTGTTCCGCCCATGTTTTATACAAGTTTATATAGTACTCGACCTAAAAACGACATGAGGTGCATAGAAATTGTGTCGATTTTGGGTTGGGATGAGATTTGACAATACTTTACATATAAATAGATGGCCGACCAAATCGCTAGACTTGGCACTATCGCCCTTATCCGGTAGGTGCACAGTACGGGTGCGTCTATTGCGTCTTGTAAACTAAACATAAGGGGAACTATAACACTTTTGAAGTCTCTAGGCTCACTTGGCTTTGTCTTTAAAAAAGATTTAAAAGATCTTTAATACTATTGCCTTTAGGCAGGCAGAATGTCTTCCTACTCTCAGAAGTTCTCACAGGACACTATCCTACAGGCAGGCATGCCGCTAGGCTGCGTATCAATCGCATCGACTGTTTTTGCTCAGTTGATGAAGAAGAAAGCGTCTAGCATCTTTTTAGTCACTGTAGAAGACGATTTCCAATCCTAATCAGCATTTCCTACCTGATATTTAAGTAGTTTCTGAAATAGAGATGGCTTTGCTATTCAAATTTGGGGTACGTTCTAAATGATTTAGAAGGGACGACCTTAACTTTACTGTCTTAAAGTAAAAACTAGGGGTCATATGGTATCACAATGAACCTATTTTGGTGTAACTGAAGAAGCTTCATCGCTTCACCATTACCACTTAACCTCATCTAGCTTTGATATAAACCATCCCAAGCATTTGTGCAATATTTTTAAGCAACGATTTACCATTTTTAATGTATTTGCTCAAAATCTATTCATTTGTATTGATTTCTTTCAAAATATGTTCAATTGGAACACATGAATTCAAAATGGTTTATGTTCCCTTAAAAAAATGCCGAATTGTTGGAATATTAGTTCAGAAATATTTCACCAAAAACTGCTTTCTGGATGATCCATTTCCGAAAAACAATTCGTGTTTAGCACACAATATCTACTAGAATCACTTTAATGTCTAGTGCAATTGGAATTGCTTGTTAACAAATTCCAGTTGTAGAGTTTAATTTCGGTTCCTTTGGCTTTCAAAATCACCAACTCCATCGGCAATATGTGTCGTGAATATGATTTCGCATGCCAAAAACCACAAATTGCTTTCAAGATTGCAAGTGTTGACCGCTGATAACGGACATTCGACCAAGCCATTTGCAGCGGCAGTGATAAGCATTCAAGCAACAGGCGTTTAGCTTGTCTATGATTGGACCGAGATGAGGTATGCGGTCAAGCCAGTTAGCAGCTAGCAGACAATTTCCAATTGTCCAGCAAAACCTCTCACACTACCGTGTGAGTCAAAGTATGCCATTAGTTATGACATCAGAATGATTTGGCCTTGCATTTTCTTTGATTCTTTTAAGAGGTCTCGACTCTATAATTAGTTAGAGTCCTAATTTCCTCTTAGCTAGATAGTTAATTTTCTCTGGGGTTTGGCGGCATCTTTGCTGGCCTAGGTGTTAATTACATTTTCCTGTACAGATGGTCAAAAAAATTGATATGAAAAACTTGTTTTGAAAACATTTGTTTTAATTTGTATGCTTTTAAGAAAGCTACTTATTTAATTGGGAGAATAAGTGACCTAAAATGAATGAGTATATTTCCAGATTTGGATTATTGAATTCAAAACGAACGCAATTTCTTCTCAGTCCGATGGTTAACTTCGGCTGTGTTCTAATACAAGCCTCTATACCCCGACCTAGAATTATGTTAACATATTGATATTTAGTATTTTAATAATATTTTTAACTTTTAAAATGAATTTGCAAGTGAATGAATTTTTTTGATAGTAGTTCGGGATATAGTAACATTCATACTAGCTAAAAATGACCCACAATACCAACAGTGCCAGCCTTTAATTTTTGGAATTTTTGGAAATGTTTTTTCTTTGTTATTTTGTAGTATATTTTGGTTTTCTATTCTAAAACACCCCTTTAATTGAATAAATTACTTCAAATCAGTCTATTTTCGATTATGTGGCCACAAAGCTACAGTAAAAGTTTCAAGGTAGCGCTATGACGGGATCATTCTAGCCCATCCCATTATATATTTCATATAACTATACCAGGGCCGCTCGAACCTTACCGATTCGAGCCCGGAACATATTTTTCACTGTGAACCGAACCAATTGTGAAAAAAATAGAGGAAAGTTAGCTTCGGCTGTTCTAGCTTTTCTAACAAGCTTGAAGGCCATTTCCATTGAAATCAATCAAGTTTTTCTTACAAAGACTACTTTTCTGACTCTTCTTTTATATGACAGCTATACTAAATGGATGTCCGATTTCGACCAAACTTAGTGGAAACATGGGAAAGCATAACAAACTAAGGATTACAAAGTATGGAGGCGTTTGCTTTAAAAATAAAAAATTCTTACTAAAACTAGTTTTTCGACCGATCATTCCTATGGCAGCTATATGCTATAGTCATCCAAACCGGCTGAATTCAATACTTGAACAGCGTTTTTGTACTACAACAATAGCATTCAAACTGATGGAGGAAATCGCATAAAAACAGACAGACGGACATGGCTCTATCGACTCAGCTTGTCATGCTGATCATGAATATATATACAGTTTATGTGGTCGGAAATGCTTCCTTCTATGCGTTACAAACATCTGGACAATTTCAATATGCCCTCTGCAAGGGTATAACAATTATTCAACCTGATCCCTGGTCCGAGCCAGGGACTTTGCTTCGGTTCAACAAAAACTAAGAGGGATATGGTCAACGTGTTTTTCTCAGCTGTCTGCTCACCAAAATGACAGGTTCATATTAAACAAACTAGCTCACTCTATGAGCAACAGAACACTTCTCTTTTGCTTTCTATCTTATTGTTGCAAAGCCAATTACAAGACTGATGTTTTCTTTAACACTTTGTAGGCTGGCAGCCTTAAAATGTCGATTACTATCCTGTATACATGTCTGCGGGTTTTTAGCGACCTGGTTTGATTTTAAGGCTCAAGTTCAGAGATTGATTTTAATTCAATAGTCAACAAAGATTTGTTTTACCTGTGGACACTCTTAAGGTTGCTTAGACAGAGCTGTTCGACCGCTTTCCAGCAGGTCTCTTCAGTGAGTTTTCTATGCTGTTACACCATCTAGTCATTAACAACAATATAATCAGCCAAGCCGGAGAATTAAAACTTGAGAACTGGAAGAAAGCAAAATTCCGAAGTACTATCAAAGATTTATAGATATTATAGATGACGCATGTGGCCAATGTCAGCTAACAGCATGTCAGCATGTTTCACATGCATCATCCATAATATCTATAAATCTTTGGTACTAATAATCTTCATTTGCTTAGGACCGCCTAAAGGATTGCAATGGTGTTTTCTGATGGTTACGAATACTTTTACATAAACTCGCATAAAAGAATTTTCACACTGAGCACTAACATTCCACATCATGAGTCATATAACTATTTGGGGAACGTTTCTATTTCTATTAGAAATGTTGGCAAAGCTAAATGTTTTTAAGCATTGAAACTTGGGATGTGGGACGTTAGATTAGCCTATAATCGTCTTGAATTCTTAATAATTTGAATAATTTAAATTCGGATTTAAATTACAAATCAATGTACCAATTGACTTGTGGACTAATTGTGTACGCATTCACACACTTGGCGTATGGAGCTGTATAACAAATACTTTACAACCTTGAACACTGTTGAGTGCTAGGTGTATTGCATTGTAAATTTTCGGTTTGGAAACGTAGCGAGAACTTCTTATACAGAGAAAAAAAACTGTACATTTCAATTTGATTTGGGCTGGTTAAATTGATATTTTGGCAAATATCATTTTTATACTCTGTACTGTGGTTACATAAGTTTGTGCAAAAGTACACAGAAAAAAAGATCATGATATGATTTTGGTATCAAATCGGCCTTCAACTAAAAAAATATCAAAATGATGTAATCGAGTCCGTATATTTATTACTATATAGTATCATTTTGAGATGAAAATGGTTAATTTATAGGGTGAAATTTGATATTTACGTATGTATGTAACAGCCAGATGGAAGCATCTCCGACCCTATAAAGTATGTTTATTTTTGATCAGCATCAACAGCCTAGTCATGTCCGCCTGTCTGGCCGTATGAACGCACAGATCTCAGAGATGGTAAGAGATAGAGGTTTGACATGTATGGGACATATGCTTCTTAAGTCTGCAGGCAGATCAAGTTTATTTTAAATTTGGTTCGTTCCTTCTACACATATTAAGTAATCGGAATAACTTATCGATCCGCTAAAGGAATGGTGAAGATCGGAAGATGACACAGTTTCCTAACTGCCGTGGTTATTATAGCTAACTGAACCGCGTTTCCAGTTCGGTTCAGTGGTTCATAAAGATGTACAATAAAATATTATGATATCTGCCCTAAGCATGTGACTTTATACACACTTTCGAAATTGAACATTTAAAATCCTCAGAAAAATTCCCAAAATTTGTAAATTTGAATTTACAGGATTCGTCTATAAGTTCCAAGATGAATGTTCTTCGAAAACAGAGAATGTCGGCCAGAAAAGAATTCGAACAGTGCAACTTATTCACCTTATTTATCATATTATTTGAGAAAAAACACGCCTGGCTAAGGTTGAATTAAGGTAATGAAGTTCTACAGCAAATTAAAAATGTTGTCCACTAAAGAAAAGAATGCAGATTTATTGTAGACAATTGCGGGAGACTAACAGGATTGCAAGTTGCAAAATTTGTATCAAGCCATCCTTAAAGATTATATCGATCTGGCATCGCTAAGAATGTAGAGGGTCGAACGACATGTCGTATACAAATTATCTTAGGGAAACGATTTAAATAAATTAGTTTCATTGGCCAAAGGCATGTGATTCATGTCTTAAAACTCTTTAGTTAACCGATCGGAACCGAACCGTTTTTCTTTGTGGTTTTCGGTTCGGCTCGGCATTTCTGAAAGGAAGCCCGTTCGGTTCACCAGCTGGAGCTCAGAGCCGGTTAGCCTCCCTGGTTTTCGTATACTCTGTTTTCCTCTGTTGCAGAGTATAAGAACATGCAGTTGTATTTGACCGAAATTTTGCAGAGAAGTATAGAAAGGTTGACGTTTATTCTCTTTGATTATTCAGTTGATATTTTTTGATACCTCACGCTTGATTTGTAACAAGTGGCAACGTTAGAAATGCTCAGAAAGGCTTCCCATTGCACTAAGAAGAGACTAATATAGAAACAGCGTTTGCAATTCATTGATTTGTATTATCAAAACTCGTGCTCTGTCTATCCCAAATCACATCAAGTTTATGGATGCTCCAGTTAGCCCAAATAGTAGGCTATTCAGGTTATTGTGACCAAATTTCGTAGTAGTTTCACTTGTTATACAATACGTCAATAAAGATCGCTATATGTCAACTTGCCGGCGTTTTAAATTATTGGCTTGTGTAATTCGATGTACCATGCTATGATCAGCCACCTTTTTTCTCCTAAATGTAAATATTGGACTCGGTTGACATGTTGAAGTCCAAGAAGTTTCCACCTTAACCTCAGCAATACCTGACAGCAACGACCGAGTATAGGGTTTGATGGAATGCTTTGAGTATAGACTCAAATTCCCGAAATAAGTGTAGAAATAACCTATCGTGACGTTTAGTTCTTGAAAATAAGTCTTACGAAAACACTGAACTCAACTAGATAGTTCGATGGATGGTAGAAATATATCGCATCAAGTTTATTATCAACCCCGAAGTTGAGAATCAACATCCTATCTCACACTGTTAAACATGTTGACATACAGCAGTAGAAATTGCCTGTTCCGCACCCATCTCTAGTTGCAATCAACAATCGCGGAAATGATTTCGAATGGCAAAGCCACAAATTGATGTCAAGATTGCTAATGTCGAGACTTGATAATGGGCATTTGACCAAGCCGTTTGTTGGAGTGACTAGTTGGCAATCTAGCAGTAGGCGTTTAGCTTGAGGATGCAGGGACAGATATGAGGTATGCGGTTTTGCCACAGCAGTTAACAGACAATTTCCAATTGTCCAACGTTCAACGTAAACACACAAACGCACATAAATAAGCCACGCACATTTGGACCAGAATGCAAATATGCGATAATAAAGTAAATACACGCTTGCCAGCACCCCCATTAGACCCCACGGAGTGAGAACATGGCACAGTGAACATCGGCAGGGCAACCAAATTCTACTCGTCATTGCCCAGTAGTCATCCACGCGGAGTATTTACTGTACGTCTGTATGATGGCTGGCAGCGTATTGAACATAAAGTGCCTGGCAAACTAGGCAAGGCTTTGATTGCAAAACACAAGTGCAATTACCTGGCCTCCAGGGCAGACGCACACAACCCAGGAGGGTGACTCCGCTGCTGCAGTGCTGGTGGCCGCAAAGTAGGCAACGATAATGGCATAAATTCAATGAATAAACATAAACGAAACAAGCAGTTACATACACTGGCAAAAAAAAAAAGCACGGTGGCTTCCAGCTAGTGTAATGGTAAAAATAGTGTAAAATAACGAAGCATCTACTATCCTGTTTATACTCAAAAAAATTATCCTTCAAAGTATGCTATGCTTGGGAATATTACGTAATAAATCAGAAACAAATTTTTTACTTATCGTTGATTCAGTTTGAATACCTTTAAATGGTCTGGGCAAATGTACGCTGGCCTAACAGTCTCACAATTACTCATTAGCACCGATTTTTATTTAAGAAAATAAAGTTTTTTATTGTTATAAACAGGGTATAAGAGTTAAGATTCGAATCGAAAACCTTAGATTTAACGACGGTTCGGGTCCATGGACCAAAACGGCTGCTAAATTTGACAGATTTTCAGCTGTGGTTCTATTCACTGGCGCAGCTTAGGACTTCTTATCGAATTTTCGACATATCCATCTATTTAAAGGAACCCTAGGGTGAAGCTTTGAACCCCAAACCAAATATTAGTCGAAATTGCAAAGGTTTTAATCCCTGATTTAAATTAACCTTTTAGAATTTTTCATTCTTTTAAATTTGTGGTAACTTACTCAAGGTCACTTCCCAAATCTTTAGCTTCCCATAGCACCATGTTAAGGTTTACTGGTCTTATGTTTTGTTTATAGACCTTAAAGTGTCATCTACTTCTCCGTTCTCTAGGTTAGTTAATAATCCTCTTTGGTTTCACCGATCAACTCGAAGTAGGATCCCTGCACTCTAGGATAACTAGTTTCATTGGGTTATACCTTGACTACCCAAAGTAGATTGTCTCGTCTCTAGTATATTCAGAAAAACCGAAGGGAAAAGTGCATCGAGCGGGATTTGGGAAAACTTTGCGAGTGTTTAGTTCTTAGAAATACTTAAGCAAAGTTTGAAACAATCTAAAATCGAGCAATTTTCCTTTGTATTAATTTCAAAGTATTGATGGCAAATTGTCTGAATCGAATTGTTTAATCGATTCTTGGAATACGCTGCTCAATGCTCAGTTTTAATAAGGGCTGTAAACCGGTTCGGAGTCAAACCGCTCCGGAGTCGGAGACTCAGTGTTTTTTGGGAACTCGAAACTGAACGCCAACCGGATGAACAAAATTTATCACTGCCGAACCCGAACCGAATCCAAACAAGAAAGAAAGTGGGTCAAGCTCGACTACAGCATAATCTGTACCAACGAAATTACACGCTCAGCATAAATTTTGATGCTGCAGTAGCAGCTGAAAGCAGCGCTGCTACTGCGCTGCAGCAGCGAACAGTCTTTTGATCATAACTCGACAACCGTTCATCCAATCTTCACCATTCCTTTGGCTGATCGATAAGTTAATTTTATTACTAAATATATCTAGAAGGAACAACCCACCTATCTTTAAAACTGTAGGAGATATGACGCAGGGGGCGTGGCCAAAATTGAAAATAAACTTGATCTGCCTGCAGACATAAGAAGCATATGTCCCATACATGTCAAACCTATATCTCTTACCATCTCTGAGATCTGTGCGTTCATACGGACAGACAGACGTACAGACGGACATGACGCACATGACTCGGCTGTTGATGCTGATCAAGAATATATGTACTTTATAGGGTCGGAGATGCTTCCTTCTTGATGTTACATACTTTTGCACAAACTTATAATACTGTGTACCTACGGTACAGAGTAAAAAAACCAAAAGGTTTTGACCTTTGAACAAAAACCGTAAACATATTGTCAAAACCACTGTTCGAAACTCAGGTTGAGTTCAGCGACCTTCCGAACCCGCTTCGTGAACCCGAATGCTAGAAATGCTAGAAAAGCGAGTTATTAGTTCAAGTACAAAATGTATTAGATTGAGTACAAAATAGCCTCATTATCCTACCTCCACAAGGTGCGCAACAGAAAATATAAATTATTTTGAAGTGAGTCTGTTCTTAAAATTCCCAACTGGCTTTAGCACTTTTGTAATGGAGAAGATGGTAAATTTCTGAGCTACAGTTGCAATAACTTACTCTTTGGTTATGGGTCTTCGATATTTCTGTGCTTTAATACTTAGACCTCGTTCAAGAACAAAGTGGGATAGCTTCTGTATGGGCTCAAACCAAGAACATTTTGTACTTTTTGAAATACTCTTATATTGTTACTAGAATGTTTATGGGCTGGCAATAGAAATTACTCACTTTAAGAACGAATGTTTTGTACTTATTTTGAGACACAATCGGGCTTGACTCAAGACCATTATAAGCTAAAATTATTTTAATATTTCAAAACATACTAAATATATCCCAAAACAGTCTAAAATCAAGTATTTGGGGAT
Source organism: Lordiphosa andalusiaca (assembly GCA_035044965.1). Lineage (NCBI taxonomy): Eukaryota > Metazoa > Arthropoda > Insecta > Diptera > Drosophilidae > Lordiphosa > Lordiphosa andalusiaca. Next base: position 86,915 of record JAWNNM010003188.1, read on the forward strand.
TGAAAAAATCGTACTTGTCATAAGAATTTTGTACTTAAATCAAGTATTTTCATATTTACCGTACCATATTGACACCGTTTGTACTTAATTCAAGTACAAAGTTCTTGATTTTTTTTCTGAGTGTGGGAAAAAGCTTATTTTCGAAAGAATGTAAATTCGTCTCTGTTCGTCCTCAGATCCTTAGAGGTGGCAAGAGAAAGAGGACTGGAATGTATGGGGAAAAACTTCTTATATTTGCAGGCAGATCAATATAACTTTAAATCACACAAATTTATAGATGGGTTGGTTGTACCTTCTGCACATATTTAGTAATCAGTATTATTTATCGATACGCCACAGGACCAAATTGCAAACTGGGCACACCCTCCCGCTCACACAGAGTATATTAAAGTGGGACTTGACCTGCTTTCTCAATAGCTTAGAGTACAGTTCCATTATCCTATGGATTCCAAGGAGAGTCCCCTAATCTCTAGGGGCACTGGCACAATCCTAACCACAGTCACTCTTTCTTTAAAAATTTAAATGGGAAATATTGCTTTATAATCAAATGAATGATGGTTTCAAAATGGATTTGTATACTTATTTGGCAACAAAAACACCAAAGCGCGTAATCAACTGTTCATAATTCAGTCTGTGTTTTTAACAAATTAGCTGTGCTCAAAAATTTATTAATTTACTAATTAATTAATTAATTAATTTACACTTTTAAGGGGCTTTTTGGCTCAGTGCACATAAGTTGCTGCATAAGTTGGCCGCGAAAGAAGCAACAACAATAATCGGAACACAACATCAACGGTGGCAAAATATGTATTAGCCCCCAAAGTTTACTAACAAAATTAATTATGCGAATTAAGCGTAGTAAAAGCACTTTAAGCAAGTCACCACTAGCCCCACCCCCACCCCCCCTTTCGCCACTACCTGCGCCTCGGGCCCCACATAACATGTGGCGCATTTTGTGCCGTGTCACACCGCCACCCCTGGCTGGGGATAAGGACTAGGACTCGGGTATTGTTCAATTTATGCGTGTGTGTTCCACTCACGAGTTATACTTGTTGTTGTTGTTGTTGTTGGTTTTTGCCAGTTAGCAGTTTTGCGGGCGCCAAAGTAGGCCAAGCACCCATACCCGGCCCGGAGCCAGGGCAAAGTGCAAGCCAACAGTCAACAGCCAGCAGCCAGCAGCAGCCTGGAAGTTGTTTATTTAAGTGTGAAATTTAAGTGCAGCACATTGCGTAATGTGTGTAAGGCTCGAGCATATTTAGCATTATGGCAAACAACGGCAGAGATAAGCGACATCGACTTTAATAACCACCAGCGAAAAGGCAGTGTGAGGGCTTCAGGGCGGACAGCAAAAGTCATAATCATAAATTGACTTCGCAGGGCTGCCTGCCTGCTAATAGATAATAAAATGCTCCCAAAAAAAAAAAAAAAAAAACAAAATGAAATGCGTGCACTAGGCTTCCTGGCGCCATTGCTGACCGAACGAAATAAAACAAAATGCATTGTCGCCAAAAATGCCGGATGCTTCGCCCAGCTTGACGCCAAGCCAAATTAGCTGGCAGAAAAAGTGTGGGCCAGCCATTTAGTTAATTGCCTGTACAAAACATTAAATCAAGGGCTCTGTTTTTTATGTATATATATCAACATATATATATATATCTTCTTTTTTTTTAAATGAAAACATTACTTTTAAGAGTAGACAACCAGTTTGCATATTTTGTTTTCAAATGCAATTGAATTACACTAAGTGCCGTTGGCAGAGCAAAGTAGAATACGATAGCGGTTTGCATATTCGGTTTGGTCATATTTCGGGCTTGGCAATATTACATTGTAAAACCTAAAGCCGATATTAAATATTTAAGTTACCTTTTGTTATTGAACAAGCCTGTTACCTCCGGTAATGAGCAAACATTACTCGGATGCATCGAGTGGCTCAAACTTGCCGGAGTGGCCAATTAATACTTTGGCTGTCAGTTAATGGCAGTTATATTAAATTTCTTGTTGCATTCGTCGTGGTCAAAATGGTCAAAAATATCTTTGCCAAATTTGGGAAATCTTTGTTTAATTTAAAGTCAAACTAGCTGACACGGCAAACGTTGTTCTGTCATATAAATTGTTTCTAGTTTTTAATTTTTGGTGAATATTTCGGTTAATAAATAAAATTCTTCTAACGAATCTAGCATAAGTGAGTGGCGATTGGGAACTATGGTAGAAGAATACGATGACAGCTGGAAAAATAAATTAAAAAACCACCAACCATTTATTTTCTCAGTTCAGTATTAACAAAACTGGCATCAATGGCCGTGTTCGAATACTTCCTGCTACACGAAGTGCTACAGTTTTGGACAAAGACTTTAAAAGACATCTTTTAAAAGCGGTGCCGATATTGACTACGCTCCATGCCAATATAGAAATTGCATAAAAGTTGTCAAACTTAAGTTTTTACATATTATACTCTGTACCGTAGGTACATAGAGTATTATAAGTTTGTGCAAAAGTATGTAACATCCAGAAGGAAGCATCTCCGACCCCATAAAGTATATATATTCTTGATCAGCATCAACAGCCGAGTCATGTCCGTCATGTCCGTCTGTCCGTCTGTCTGTCCGTATGAACGCACAGATCTCAGAGATGGTAAGAGATAGAGGTTTGACATGTATGGGACATATGCTTCTAATGTCTGCAGGCAGATCAAGTTTATTTTTAATTTTGGCCACGCCCCCTCCCGCCCCCGCAATTTAGAAAAAACGTCATATCTCCCACAGTTTTGAAGATAGATGGCTTATTCCTTCTGGACATATTTAGTTATTAGGATAACTTATCGATCCGCCAAAGGAATGAAGAAGATCGGATGAACGGTTTTCGAGTTATGATCAAAAGAAATTTTCTTGTTACAGAGTATGTTATAGTCGGGCTTGACCGACTTTCTTTCTTGTTTTTTTTTTAGTTATTTCCAATTGTTTAACGCCCATAAAAATCACTTTTTTAAATTCAGTGCACAAAATGAACCAAGATAGGCGTATCGGTATCGAAAAAACCTATCGATATACAATTACAACTGTAGGTAGCAGTATTACTTGAGAGGAGCGTACATTTTTCTTGATACAAGCTTCTCTATCATGATACTTCAATTTGTGTATCATGACACCGTATCACTGGAGTTCAGCAGAAAGATTAGGAAAATGTATGATTGATCAGGGAGCATGTTCTTCTGCTGAACGCGGCCATTGTTTGAAATATGTAGTATATTTACTCTGTACCTACACAGAGTATATTAAGTATGTAACAGCCATAAAGTACACATATTCTTGATCAACATCAACAGCCGAGTCGATATAGCCATGTCCGTCTGTCCTTCTATCTGTTCGTATGAACGCACAGATCTTGGAGATGGTAAGAGACAGAGGTTTGGCGTGTATGGGAAAAAACTTCTAATACTTGCAGGCAGATCAAGTTTATTTTAAGTTTTGGCCACGCCCTCTCACGCCCCTGCAAATTGAAAAAAAGTCATATCTCTCACTGTTTTAAAAGAGGATGGTTCGTAATTTCTAGACATATTAAGTAATCAACATTATTTATCGATCCACCAAAGGAATGGGGAAGATCGGATGAATGGATGACTGTTTGCTGCTGCAGCGCAGTAGCAGCTCTGCTTTCAGCTGCCACTGCTGCATCAATATTTATGCTGAGCGTATAATTTCCTTGGTACAGAGTATGTTATATTCGGGCTTGAATGATGGGAACAAAAATGAAGAAAATCAATCATTGAAAATGGGAACAGGGGGATCATGAAGTTGTGCTAATATATATATATATATTCTTGATCAGCATGAACAGCCGAGTCGATACAGCCATGTCCGTCTGTCCGTCCGTCAGATCCACAATTTTCAAGTTAGAGCCTCGTTATTTAGTATACATTAAGCTAGGCCCAATATCTATATATTCTGAAAAGTACAATCAGATCGAATAAAAAACCGATTCGGTAGTTTATGGTGTATATTTAACGAGAACAAAAACAAAAGATCATTTAGTGGACGCAACGGTGCTCCAAAGTTTTAAATAATGCTCATACGCAGTGTTGCCCTTCAACTTTATATAATTTTGTAGTTGGCGTTGATTTCTAACAAAATGTTTTCGTACTTTTAAAAGGATACTCTGATTTGAACTTAAGTTGGCAAACCAAATGGCGATTCTGGTGAAATGTTTATCTTTAAGATAATTTCAAAAGTCCGCGGAGCAAATACAGAATCGGAACAAACACCGAAATTAACGCATTATGAGTCAATGACAAATTTGAAAAAGAATTATGTATTCTTCTTTCAAAATTAGATTCTAAACACTTCGGCACGGAACATTTTTCCACCATGATATTGATGTGGGTTTGATTAGAAAAACCTACACCCAAAAAATAAATTGCCTAAAACCTCAGGGGTTTTATAAATAACTTTAAATTCATAGTAGCGGTGCTTGTGTTAGAATTCTTTTTTCTGAGCTGTGTAAATCAGAGTCCATCTGCATGCGTAATTTTAAAAAAAAATGTATTTTGGATCTTTTTTTTCAATCAGTATATTTTTAACAATATCATATATCAAAACACATCAGAACAGTGACTCGTACTATGGTGCTGCTTCCTATAATAGAAGAGGGACCCAAGTGCTTTGTTAAGAAATAAATTTATTTAAAAAAACTCCACAAAAAACGAGAAAAGAACAAATTAACAAATAAGTAAAAATAAACGAAAACAAGAAAGAAAGTCGATCAAGCCCGATTATAGCATACTCTGTACCAACGAAATTATACGCTCAGCATAAATTTTGATGCTGCAGTAGCAGATGAAAGCAGCGCTGCTACAGCGCTGCAGCAGCGAACAGTCATTTGATCATAACTCGAAAACCGATCATACAATTTTCACCATTCCTTTGGCTTATCGATAAGTTGTCCTTATTACTAAATATATCCAAAAGGAACAACCCACCTATCTTAAAAACTGTGCGAGATATGACGTTTTTTCTAAATTCCGGGGACGGCATGGGGCGTGGCCCTTTTTTTTTTTTTACTTAACTTTTGCACAAACTTATAAGTCTCTGTGTACCTACGGTTCAGAGTATAAAAATTAAAATATTTACTGGGACTCGAACTCACAACTTCCACGTTCTAGCATTTGAGCCGTGCGGCTTTTTGTTTCTTGTCCATTTTGGTTCAAAAATTTGAAAATTTCATTATCCAAATCGAAATTGCTTGAAAAACTTTCAATAATTGACAACTCGACCATTCATTATTGAAATTTTGATGGAGATTACGGTGCGTATGGGTTGTTTTTGGAGCAAACTTTTTGGCCTTCTCGCAACCAGTAATAATGTTTTTATACTCTGTACCGTAGGTACATAGAGTATTATAAGTTTGTGCAAAAGTATGTAACATCCAGAAGGAAGCATCTCCGACCCCATAAAGTATATATATTCTTGATCAGCATCAACAGCCGAGTCGATATAGCCATGTCCGTCTGTCCGTCTCTCCGTCTGTCCGTCCGTCCGTCTGTCTGTCCGTATGAACGCACAGATCTCAGAGATGGTAAGAGATAGAGGTTTGACATGTATGGGGCATATGCTTCTTATGTCTGCAGGCAGATCAAGTTTATTTTCAATTTTGGCCACGCCCCCGCAATTTAGAAAAAACGTCATATCTCCCACAGTTTTGAAGATGGATGGCTTGTTCCTTCTGGACATATTTAGTTATTAGGATAACTTATCGATCCGCCAAAGGAATGAAGAAGATCGGATGAACGGTTTTCGAGTTATGATCAAAAGACAAATTTTCTTGGTACAGAGTATGTTATAGTCGGGCTTGACCGACTTTTTTTCTTGTTTTATAAAGTCTCAGTCCTGTTTTAAGAAAATATTTTTCTAAAATTATTGGTGAATCGAATTTCCAAAATTTGAATGCGATTTCAGCTGTTTTTTTTTATGGAGTATAGTTTCAAGAATTTATACCCAAAGATGGAAAATGTAGTTCTTGCAAAGTTTTCCAATTATTTGGATAAGCTACTTAAAAAATATGAAACAAAACAAAATATTTTATTTTGAGTTGATCAATCGAAGATAGTCAAAGTGGCTGTTAGCCGTCTCGAGGTAAAGAATTGATCATAGTTCAATAATCAACAAAGATTTCGTCTACCAAGGTATTTATTGTTTGTTTAATAGGAATACCTGTAAGGTTTCTTAAAACAAACATTATGGCGAGATTCCCGAGAATATATGTATGTGTGGTATGTTGCATAAAACATCATTTCGTTAGTTACTCAAAATGGTAGAATATCCTCGCATCTAGCTATTTGTCCATCCATCACAAAATGCGGCTGCTAATTAGCCTCAAAAGTTAAACAGAAAATCAGCGAAAAATCAGCTTTCAATGCAGCCTGGCATATGCCGCAAGATAATTAATTAATACTCACTCGACTGATTGGTGAAAAACGATAGTGGGGGGGCAATTAGCCAAGTCCAGGGCAAACAATGAAGGCAGCCGCCCTTGCCATTTTCCTTGTTTTTTTTTTTGTAGCTCCCTTTCTTGGCCCCTCTCGTTTATTGTTAGTACGATATATAAAACGTTTTGTGCCTCGGCGTTTTACTTGCTCTGCTGCCTTTGCACTATGCTCTGGCTCTGACTCAAATGTTGTTTTTGTTGTTGTTGAGCTTGTTTGTGCGCTTGTTTCTTTGCAAAATAATGACTGCACATTAAGTATACGTCTAACTTGGCACACACTCACACACACACGCTGTGACACAAAGCAAGTAAAATGTCAACAAATGACAACAGAAATATGATGCAAATGGCTCATGTAAGTGGTTCTTGCCGCCGACATTTATAAAAGGAAATAGGAGCAGCAACAGCAAGGAGTTGAGCGAGTGGCTTGTCTATCTGTCTGTCTGTCCATTGTACAAGTACTATAAGTCTACCCTTGTCATTTCTCATTTAGAGACAGGCATTTGCTTAATCTAAGCAATTCGCGTAACTTGAATTTAAGTTTAAATTCAAAATGCAGGCTATAGACGCATATGTCTGTATGTATGTAGTGGCCGCAACAACATTATCATCATTATTTGTACCAACTAGAAACCAGCGAAAGCCACACAAACACATACACTAAGAAAAAAGATGTGTTTACGCTTCGATTTAACTATGTTTAACAATTTGTATTTACTTATGACCGTAAGGCAGTTGAAAAGCTAGCTAAGTTTCAATTAACAAACGTAATTACATACAAAAATTAGCGGAATAAAGTTGGTGAAATATTCAGAGAATATTTAATTGATTTGAATGCTAGACTATACTTTTTATATATCTTACGATTGTTCCGGAGTTTCATTAGCACAAAAAAGCAATGTGTTCTGCCGTCGATTGCTGGTCTGTTTTTGATGTTTCTGCATAAATTTGAATACAATTTGAACAAAAATTAACTTGGAACGGCTTTCAATTGAAAACCTTTATGCAAAAGTGCACCACATTTTGTCTCAAGTTTATAACAGATCATTTCAGACCATTTTTGGTAAAATTTTGAGAGATCTGGGCCAGTGAACAGTGGGTAACAGTATAATGAACCATAGTGCCAAACATGTCCTCATTTTCGAGCGATGTTGATTCATCATAAGGAACTCATTTTCTTAATCTTAAGTGAGGTTTGAAATATTTGCAAATTTTTTTTATTGTTTTCTTTTTACAATTTCCATTTAATTTTATTTCAGCAAATCTTTTGAAATCTTAATAAACTCTTGCAAAGAGAGCAGAGGCCAGGACTTACAATTATTGAGATGATAGGTACATCCAATAAAATGCAATCTGAAACATCGAACTTAAGCTCGTGTGTAAATAATTGGAATCGACAGCTTACCGTGCTTTTTTTTCCGCCGTCACTACCTACCACATTTTCAAAATGATCAAATCCATTAACTGGTACTAAACATTTTTAGGAACTTCTAAGTTCATCTATACTAATTCGCTCTTAAGTCGAAAGATCAAACCAAAGTGCTAAAAGTGCTAGTTCAACTGAAACCTAAGTGAATGGAACTGCTAGGCATTATTTGTTAAGTGTTCGTTTTTATGATCTTACCAAAATGTTAAGTCTTTGTCGATTTATTTGAGAACTTTCAAAGGAATCTATCACAGAATTTGTATTTGATATATGTTTATTGATTTCTATCGATCTTATAAACTTCTCTTCTTTGCAATCAGACATTGAGTTAATTTTGTTGTAATTGTAAACTCTGCAGCCTTAAACAAGATTTTATAAATTTTCTGTAACAAGTTGTATGTATTAGCAACTAAGTTCTATTAGTAACTAAGTTAAAGCTCTTTTATAGAACTTTAAAAGAACAAATATTTTGTTAAATTAAGTATTTCACACCAGAACTGGCTTTATCAATTGTTCTATATCCAATAGTTATTTGGATCTAGAGAGATTTCGTTGGATTGGAGGTGTACTTGAATGATGGTGTTCAGATTTAGCCTCCTACGCTGGACATGGAGACCTTTTATCAAAGCAAGTAGATTTAATTTTAATGGTTTTTTTCATCATAATATAGTAATTGTTTATGCATATGGATCTATCGCTCCGTGTGAGTCGTGGGATCGTGGACTATGTTTAGATTCTAAACAGTATTTATAATTTATCTTGTCCCCATACATAAAAATATAAATATAATAAAATCCATGGATGTATTGATAAGAATATTTCTTAAATTGGAGAACCGAACCATATTTTTCGAGAAACTGGTCCGGTTTGTGTTCTGGTACGAGGAGGCGGCTGTTTTATGGTCCGACTTACGAGCCCCAAAATATCTGACCTGAACCGGTTCTCAGGGCTTCGGTTCCGGACCGGATTGCAGACTTGTATCAAATTATTAAAAACACTTGGAAAAAGAATCCCTTTCAAATCCAAAAAGGCCATATGTCATTTAATAGCATGCATATGATAATTAGTTCACAGTAAAGTTTAAAATAAGATCTTCTTGGATGAAAGAAAATTGGCCGGAACTGTGTGCAGTATTATGTAAAATATGTAGTAGGGATGGAAAATTCAAATTGACTCATTATAAAGATCCATATTTACCACCCGTACCAACCGGATGTCAGCACACTGAACTCGCCATTTTTTTACCATTCGATTTATGTACACCTCCATGTTACCCGTCCACAGTTGTTATTTATAAAGTCTTCATCATAGTGAATAGTACTCTAGCCTAGCTAAAAAGACAACGAATTCTTCGGGGGTGTGACTGTTCCACGCCAAAATACGAGCCTTCGTCGACTTACACCATTTAATAACTTACCCGACTTCGTGATATTCTTAACTAAAATATAATATATTTAGCATATTTCGATTTTTTTGACAGGTTGGTCAATGATACAACAATACAGGTAAAGCGGCTTCAGTGCTGCGCGTACTGCTGAAGCGAAAGCTTTTGGCAAAAGTACTCATCACACTGACGCCGATTTGCCTGTGTTGTTGTATCATGGGTTGGACCCCCTTTTTGGCGCTGCTGGGGTGGTCTTCCAGCAACAACCTGTCTGCCAGCTTCTGCTTTCACTGCTGCGCTGTGCATAGCAATATACTGGCATCGATTGCTCTCCTGCTTCGGTGTTTCTGCATATCTTATCCTGGCCAGCTTCTCCACTTGTTCATCATTCTGGGATTGAGTTTGTTGCACAGTCTCAGCAGCTATCTGGTATGCGATGTGTTCAGCAAGTATGCTGCAGTCGATTACTCGCCTGATACATCGTTCTAGCTGATCTGACCTGCCGCTCAACCTGAGATTGTTTTGGAAGTCTTAAAAGCACGTTAGGTTGCAATTAGGTTGTTAGGTTGTTCGGCATGTTGTTGCCGTCGATTGCTCGCCTTTAATACGCTTGTCGGCTTAACTGTTGCATTCTTTGGAGTTCCATTTGTGAAGAAGTTTCTTGACTTGCTTGTTTTGAGGTTCCCTAGGCGTTTGTTATTCTGTGATATTATGGAAACATAAAATTTAGAATGCTTACTACGAAATAAGTCTTGTGTTTGTAATTGACAACCCATTCATTTCTTTTGATAAAACTGAGAACTGAGCAGTTTGTTCTGTGTCCTTTGTCAGATATTATTATTGTCTAGACTAAATGTTTTCTCCACTTCTAAAGCAATTATCAAGGATATGCACACTCCATAGGGACGCGAATGTTTTCTGTGCCTGGTGAATCATTAACATTGACATTTAGTACAATCACATTAGTTTATAAGATGCACCTGTTTTGTATCAGTGTACAATTTGGCAATTTGTATGTGGCAAACAGCGGGCCGGGTATGGCAGCCAGTCATCCACTTGACCACATTGATATTCCACGCTCGATGCGCGCTGCTGTTGCCATTGGTCATTGAGGCTGACCCCGTCTCCGTTTCCATCTTCTCGGCCCGGCCACTAACGATAGATGTCCTTAAGCCAGCACACACACACACACACACATATTGCGCTATAAAAAATATTTATCTATATAGGAAAATAAAGCAAGGCAGGAGTAGCAGCAGCAGCAGGCAACAGCATCAGCAGCAACTTTGTCCAAAAATGTTGCCCAGGCAGCGGCAGCTTTGTTAACTTTTTCAGTTTAATGAAATCAATTCACAAGTCACGTTGTTGCTGGACAATAAATACATCAGAGTCCATTTAATAAAATCATGATGTGCACTTTGGGATGATACACAAACACACACACACACACACACACATGCGCGCGCGGCACAGTCTGCCATACATACATAACTACATATGATCTATCGATTCGTATATTGCAAATAACTTTTCTCCTCATTGAAATGCCGCATATGGCCCTGACCATCTCGTCCTGCGGCGCTGACCGGCTTCAGCTCAATCGCGTATCAATTGCGCGATAAGTGCGACCAGTGCTTAAACTTAAATCACAATCCACATTGAGCCACTGCAGGAGTGAGCCACAATTTGCTATGGGCTTTAGGTTCATTACATACATATTTGATGTATGTGTGTGTGTGTGTGTTCTGGGTGCTGGAGGCTGCTTTAGGTTATTTATTGCCATTGGAGCGGATCAGGAACTAAAGTTAGAGAGTCGGAAAGAAATTGGCTTACTGATGTATCAAATCAGCAGATGTCGAACGTTATTTAGTCAAACGCAAGACACCTCCAGTCTATCTACTATCCTGGATATCCTATGTAGCGATTATGCTTGGAAATGGTGGTTGGCAGTGCCATTACAGGCAAGGATGTCTCACCTTTTCTTTGGTTGAAAAGATTCTCCTTAACCAATATCCTTTTATAACGTTTGTTTGAAAGATTCAACATCCTTTTAAGCCGTTGGAAAACATTGACATTTTGGCAACTTAAAGTTGTGTCAGGTGCACGTGCACAAACTTTTCTGAGTTGGTGACTTGAAAGAACTACCACTGCACAGAGAAAGAAGGATATTAAAAAATATCCATTGGATCATTTTCGGTAACCATTTGGAAGGGTTATGCCTTAAACAACCTTCGAATCATCCAGCGGAGCTAAAAATCATCCAAAGGAAATGAAAAATAATGATCATTTGAATGATTTTGCAGCTCCGCTGGCTAATTAAAAGAATATTTAAAACATATCCTTTCCAAATGGATCTTTTTTGGATATTTTTTTCTGTGTGTTTTTTTCTGGCGAAACATTTTTATTCAAAATCGGGGACATTTCATGTAATACTTATGGTAATGCTGTGTGGATTGGGTGGTTTGATGTTCAGGGAGGTTTGTGGGTCCCCCCAGGAAAAAGAACAGTTTTGGATCGAATCAAAATTGAACCGTGCTTTAGGTTCGAAAATTTGAGGTTCGAAGTTTTTGTGTGACGGTTTTGGTTCAAAACTTGGTTCGGGTCACTATTTACCCAAATTAAATTGAAGACCAACTATTTCAGTTAGCTCAATTTTAGGATTGGAACAGTTATTATTGAATTGTCATATGGATCTTTAACGAGAGCGTAAGTTAAATTCGGCCCTGCCCGACTTCGAAATATCCGTTACCCAGGGCAATTGGTGCAAGTGTTTGATAACCATAAGCAGCTCAGATAAGTATGCAGCGTTTTTTTGACTCTGCCATTTATTATCCGATCTTAATACAAATTTGTGAGATGGGAGATATTGGCCACATACACTGCACTGCAAAATATGAGCTCTATAACTTAAAAAAGGAGATATTGAACTCTTTTTATTGCGGTGGGAGCGGGAGCAGGCGTCGCCAAATTTTAAATAAACTTGATCTGCATGAGGACAATACTAATCTACATTTCTATTTTTTCTAGGTTCTGAGATCTAGATGTTCATACAGACAGACGGAAATGGCTACATCGACTCGACTATTGATGCTGATCAAGAATATATATACTTCGAGTAATGGGTATAAAAATGAGTTTAGAGCTGATTGGATGAAAATGAAATAAGTTTCATTCAAGAGTCGGGGATAGATTTGCCAATTTTTGTGAGTCTTGAGTTCAATATTTCTGTATGAGATCTTTCGCCCTTTCAACCCTGACCACCCCAACTCAAAAACTTTCAGACAACAGCTTTCTGTGATTTATTTACATTTGCCAAGAGATCTTAACTCTCTTTTTCTTTCAGTTCAGCTTTCCATCTTCTGTTCGGTAGTTAGTCAGTCTGATTGAACTCTTTTATATAATAAGACTGGCTGAATACCTCTGTTTTCAATCGGTTCAAAACCCTTTTTCAACCAGTAAAATATCCAATTCCATATTACCAACCTAGAGTCGAAGAAAATTTTCATTTAGTTGATTAGTCAACTTAAATTATAGTTAATTAATATCAACTTGATTAAAACTAACGTTAACTCTAAAATGACTAAAATCAACTTTGAATAATTTCAACTAGTTAAATTTATAGCCTATTTCCACCAAAGAAAAGAAACATCCTTTCTTGAAATGACAAGGAATGAAGGAAATTATATCATTTCTGTCATACGTTTCTCTATTTACATTTCCTTTCATTTCGTGTCGTTTCATAAAAATGATGAAATTCGCCCCGAATGGATTTGATATTTTTTTTCAACATTCTATCAGTGCCTTTAGTGTCATCAGAAAATCGAAAATATCAGAGACCCAAGACCCAAGAGTCTGGAAGAAGATCCAGGATGATTAACCGTCATCATCGCAGCCAATTAAGCGCAGAAAGATCACTCAACAGCTTTCAACTTTCCAGGAAGCTGCTGTGGCAGCTTCAAAGGAGAGGACAGAGGATCTCAAGCGCATGGGTGCCGCGCGGCTTGAAGTCTTGGAGCGCATGGAGAAGGCAAGCGCAGACTTTAAAAAAAAAACTGCTCGCGAAGTTGTAATCACAAAAAGAGTCAAATAAACTAATATATACTGTATAATAGCTTTAACTTTATTGGTTTGTTGAGTCTTAATGTACGATGTTATGGCGCGCCTTATTATTTCTGGAGGATTATCAAAATCATTGGCGACATTGGTGTACTCAGGTTGTGAACGTTCATTTTCCAGCTCTACTCAAGACCCATAGATTGCACTATTTTGGGATTTTGCAAACCATTGCCACAGAAACGCCAAATAAGCTGCCCACTCTGCGACACTCTGCTGACGACCCAAGGGCGAACAATGCGCACTGTGCAATGCGCTTGTCCAGAAGTTGGTGTCTTTCTGTGCCATACAATGCAGACGACTTACAAGCAATTCAAAATGACTCCTCTCAAGGCATAGGGTTTCTTTATAAAACTCCTTAGAGTTCTCCGGTACATCACGCTCCAAAAATAGTCCATATTTTTTATGGAATATGTAATATGTAATACCAAATCTATGTAATTTTTTCATTTTTTACCATGTACTTGCAATTGTCCACACGGAGGGTGACTTCCGTGGAATTATAAGTCGTCTTCAGCAAACTCTGCGCAAGGCATATCAAAATCATCTTTCCACTTAAGCAATTGACGGTTCGCTTGCTTAGCTTGCTCATTAATAAGGCATATCAAAGCAACCCTCTACACAATTACAAAACCTTCAGCCAAATATTAATCAACACAATCAAAGCATCGGCTGTTTTTGTCCAGGTATCGTTGAATGTGTGAATACGTGAATGTCAACAAAATGATGTTTTTTCAATGGAAACGAAAACATTTTCCAGAAATGAAAATGATAGAAAAGATGCCCAGTAGAAAGGGGCTATAAGTCAATACAAATTAAGTCAAGGGGTTCATTTTTTTTGAGTCGCTTTCGTACTTTCCTATAACTATCTTCAATATTATAATAGAAACCGTTGATTGATTTTTCGTAAGTTAAAAGTTTCAATCATATTTAAATTTTGAACTATTGTTGTATTCTGAAAAGATGATATTGTATCGACGATCTCAGTCTCGGTTGATTTACGTACACGATGCAAAATGCATCATTTATACATCTTATAAGTTCATCGAATTTGATAAGCCATTCAAAGAGAAAGACCACAACGAATGTAACTACGATGCTGATAAAAAAATGCTATAATTAAAATTAGAATACATAATTCCATGTAATCGTTTGAACCAGTAGAATGTTTGTTTACTTCTTTTGATTTTTTGACTTCTTATGAATTGTTCCAAAGCCAAGTTGTATCGAAAGAGAATTTGACGCAAATTTATAAATAATTATTTAAGTAAGATATATATCTTTTAATTCATTAAACCAGTTGGGGCAGGGGGCATTTGGGTGTCAATCTTACACCCTCCATCAAACAAATGGAAAAAAAGTCATTCCGAAGATGCAGTTGTTTATTGATATAAATGAAAACTCGGCTAGAGAAAATGAAATGCTATTGAAAAGCTCTCTTCATCGCCATTTAAAAGCAATGGGAACAATTGAACTAGAAAAGCAATCAGAGCCAATGCCAAGAGCTTTGTGGATGCATGTAACTAAAATACATACCAATGGTTTGATTTAATAACTTATCCATTGTTTATTTTACTTAAAAGATCGCTTCGGGTGGCTTATGGAAATGTTTGGACAGTGTTTGAATAGCAGCAGTAAAAATAGCATAGGTCGTAAAAGTTGCGCCCAACTGAGCAGTATCAACTCTCACATGTCAAAAGCAAAATGTTGCTTTGGATTTTGATTTCGAAAAAATCAGAAGCAGCAGTGGGAGCAAAATCAAAATACGATATTTGTCAAAAGCGAAGCAGAACTCGGACTGAAACAGAAACTTTTGGCAATGCAAAATCAAAAGCAACAACAACAAATTCGCTTTCGCAACTCGAAAGCAATATCAATATCAAGGCAATGAAAAATATCATAAATTCTTAAGCACTTCACCCAACAAAAAATATTTTCTTTTAAAAGCCACAAAATTGCCTAAACATGTACAATTTAATACTCAAAAAAGACGCCAGCGATGGGGTCCTTGATTTTAGGACATAAAATACCTGAAGCTTTAAGACTTAAAGTTAAGGTAAACAAAATTACCTAAAATTCTTTAAACACATTAAATTAAAAAACTACTTTCCTACCGATTTTTTCTTTAATTCTTTCCCACTCTCTCGGAAATGAGCTCAGGATCCTGGGTACTGCGGTACTTCAGTCGGCATCTCAACGCAGACGACTATCGATGTCAAACACAGAAATGAATTGAGCCAATTCCAGAAATCACAGTACATACTTCACCTAAGCACTCAAAAAAGCAAAATGCTAGGATTGTTGCTTCTTCGGAAGATTTCATGGGTTCAAATTCACGTCGAAACATTTAATATTTTTGTATTGATTATTTTAAATGTTGTTAGTATTTAGTCAGGATTTTAGAATGTTTTATTTGTCTTTGCGCACGATGTTCGCACTGCATTTACCTTTTTTGTAATTAATTTTACTTGAGAGGTTCAAGTGGTGTTTTCCGTGATCGTAGGGCTCGTTTATAGAGTGAAAATTTACGAACATAATATTATATTTTACAGGAGTTCGCAATTTTTTCTAATTTTAAAGAATATAAAAATATGTCTTTCTGTGGTCCAACGACTTCGCGTTGAAATGGTCTTCCAATTTGAGACGATTTATTCCATTGGACATAAAACAATTGCCCGAACACGTATGTAGTAATTAAAAATCTTCTAATTGATTTATCGAATAAATCAAGATGTAGCCAAAAATTTAAGCAAAAACATTGAAAATTGTTCGAGTTCTGTTGCGTGCCCATTTCGAAAGACGCTTTTCGAGAAAAGTGCGATGAAAGTTTTGTAAACAAAAAACTCGCTGTCTTAGCACAAAAGTTAAAGATCCACGCAAATGTTCCAACTAATTTTTCTGTAGTAACTCTTCAAAAAGGTCAGGTCGGGTCACATCTGTGAGGCCCATTGAGAACTTGAAACGCCGAAAGGTAGTAGTTACCGTTCGCAGGTAGTCGCTGCGGGGCGGCCGGAAACTCTTCGAAATTTCGGTGAAAAAAAAAACAATTTTTTACGCATATACGTGCTTGCCCCTTTATTCTAGAAGAGTTGAACTATTTTTATACTCTTGCAAAAGGGTATTATAACATTGCCCAGAAGTTTGCAACGCATAGAAAAATACATTTCCGACCCCATAAACTATATATATTCTCAGGGTGACGAGCTGAGTCGATTGAGCTTTGTCTGTACGTTTGTCTGTCTGTTTCTACGCAAAATAGTCTCTCAGTTTTGAAGCTATCGAGCTGAAATTTTACACAGAGTCTTCTTTTTGCTGCACGCTACTTATATGTCGGAACCGACCGGATAGGATGACCATATCTCATAGCACCCATACACTAAAAAAATCTGAAATCAATCCGAAACGCGATTGTAAACAGGGTAATCCCGGAACAGGATTAAAGTGATCCTGTTTTTTGGGATTAAAAAAAAAGTGTGAGGCAAAAGCAATGTTTTCTCGGATCGGCTCAAGAGTATCCGGGATTACCCTGTTTTCCATCCCCTTTCGAATTCATTTCTTTTTTCAGTGCAGGAACAATTGGTCGTAAAACTAGTTTTAGTATGAAACACTTTTTTCTTTTCAAACTTTGTATTCATAAGTTCTTTGTGCTTTTTTATAATTTTACCAAGTTTGATGAAAATCGGAACATTATATGGTATTGCTGCCATACAAAAAAATGTCTGAAAACAGTCTTAGCTGGAAAAACTTTTTTGTTTTTAATGGCAGCATCCCGGAATTTTGTATTTGATTGTTTTACATGCCTTTACCCAATTCTACGAATTTTTGTCAAAATCGGATGAGTATATCATATAGCTTCCATTGGAACGATCGGTTAGAAATTGGGTCGTTGTGGGAAAAAAACTATTTTGGAAAATATTTAAGCGAGCACTTGCAAATATATAAGAGCTTCGGTACAGACGAATTTAGCTTGGCTTTCTCGTTTTGTTTTATTTTCTATTCGAGTAAAATAGTTCGGAGCCATAGCTCTGCCGGTAGCTAACAAAGTACCGAACCACTGCCGCACTTTACACAGTTTACCTGGCGCCTTTTTTTCTACATTGGCATGTTTGCGCATTTAGCTTTTTAATTGGCTTTTCTTGGAAATAAAGAATAATAGTATATTTTTGTGAACTAGGCGGACTTTCTTAATTTTTAAGAGAAACTCTTTTTTTGACATATTTCATTTAATCAATCATCATGGAACACTGAACTTTTCTCATCTATACAATATTTACGTTATCAAAGGTTAGTTTATTTTGTTCTTTATTCAAATGAAGCATAAGTTTAAGCTGTTCCCAGTATTCCCCAGTATTAATGTGTCCACTTGTCACAGCTTCTGCGCAGTAGAGAGAGCAATCAAATCAGCTGTTGAGTTTGAAAACTATTCCCAATCTCCCACTCTTTCGCCTTGCTAATCAAAGTAAAAAAACACCTTCCACTAACCAGGGGACCCAATATGTCTCTCACATCCTTAACTAGTATTTTTGGCAACAATTTGACTCAAATTGTACTTGAACTCTAAACTGTACTACGCTCAGCTGTATTTTCTCTTCCACTGGGAACTCACTTCTGGCTAAGAGAGTTAGCCATGACCACAGCTAACGTTTTGTAACGGAAAAGCATACGAACTCTATTTGCTCTTTGCCGAGGACAATTCGTTTACTTCGGCTGCTCCATTTTGTTATACTAAGCCCAAGCGAGGGCCCGAAATGTGGCGACTGCAGGCTTCGGATGCGGCGAGGGCGAGTCCCGACGAGGACAATGATGTCGCTGGGTGCGTAACACAGCCTCCACACCTATCTCAGATGGCCAGCAAGCAAATCAGTCAGATGCGTGGCGAACGTTGAATTTAACGGTCGGTTTTGTTAGTGAAAGTGTCGTCCCACTGCAAAATCTATTCTGTGCGGCAAGAAGGAATAAAAGATACAAAATATCAAGAAATAAGTGAATGGACAGCTAAACCCAATTCAGCACAAAGCAAGTGAAGTGTGAGTGTTCTATAAGTTAAAGAAACAAAAACAAACATTGTCCATCCAATGCTTTAAGCGGCGAAACGGCGTTCTGGTAAACTATTTACTCGAATTTACTTAACTTTACAGCCCCATAAAATGTTGCAAATTATGGTTTTACTTTTACTGGTTGTTTTTCCATCCACTTTAAATTGCTTAGTTTCATTTCTTTAGCGGGGTGGCGGAGGCGTGCGGCGTATACGCAATGTAACGAAATTTCCTAGAGTTGTTTGTGTTCCCCATGTCTAACCTACATTTCAGTTGTGCTGCTGCGGTTGTTGTTGTCGCTGGCAGCTGCTCGCCTCGCATCTTAGACGAGTTAATTTTATGGATACAAAATGGTTATTGTTGTTGTTTCTGTTGCTGTTTCCTTGGCTCAAGGGCTGAGGCACACACACACACACACACTCTCTCTCTCTCTGGAACCAACAAGTTAACAAATTTTTATTAATTTTGTGTGATGACCAAATAGTTTGTCTACATTTTCCCATCAAAACTTAACTTGACATTTGCCTTCATCAAGTTTGGCCAAGTTTTCCTCAAGCGATTGTTGATTTTGTTTTATTTGACTCATGGCTGTTGTGTTGCCTGTTGTTGTTGTAGCTGTTATTTGATTTTAGTACTTTGGCAAAGTCAACATTCGTTAGCAAAAATTTCGCTCACGTTCCATGCGACCGAGGTCTCGATTTCATGAGTTTTGTCCGCGCGGACTTTGCTTTTATTTGTTCCGCCAGTTGGCCAACGCAATCGTTATCCCTGCCCATATTTGTTTGTTTTTCTCGCCTCCTGCACTGTATCTCTGTATATATATATATATATATATATATGGATAGATATATGTCTGACTGGAATTTCGAGCTGTCCTTAAGATTATTTATGTGGTGATTAGCTGCGCTGAATTATAGCGCAAATTATCAAGTGTGCTATAAAATTTCACTGCCATTTATTTGCACAACTTTTAGCGTGGCTTTCACGTACACATGCCCGTCCCCGTCCCCCCTTTTCACATCCACACCCAATCAGCCATCCACAACCCCCTCCCTTATCAAAGCCGTCTCATGTGTATTGTTGTGGTTGTTTGGTGCGTGTGAGTGTAACAAATTGCCGGAGTTTGATTTTTAAGTATAAAATATTGTACAATTAAATTGGATTAATTACACTGGGGTGCGTTTAGATTGCAATGAAAGTATGTAAGTTGGTTTCTAATCAATTAAACTTCTTATGGAAATATGCGAGTTGTAAAATGTTTCTGCTGTTTGAATTAGTCCCTCTTTCCTATTTCCTTTGCACAAACTTAATTTACTCCCTGAGCCTTGGGTAAAGTGTATATGAAATTTTAATCTAAGGACGTGCAGTAGAAAACTTCTCTAATTTAAAGATTTCGATTTGAAATTTAATACTCACAGAGAGAAAAGTTCAAATCAGAAATTAAGTCGGTTTCGATTCAAATGAAGAACAAGATATTCTCTCAATTTTTTAAGAACAAATATTCTAGAAATGATCACAATTCAACTCAACCAACCACCGCACTGAAAAATATAAGTTGCCATTTAATCGATTGTCTGCAAATGTGTGTAATGGCGCAGTGAGCTAACGCGTCGTCGTTCAAAACGTCATTTTGGTGAATTGATGGCGAAGTTGTTTGGCCTACGAGTATATGTATCCGATTCTAAGGTAAACGGCGCATGTAAATAATGTTGACTCCTAATCCGATTTAATAAGAAACCACAGAATGTGAGATACATTTATAAGCGGAAGCAAACTAAAAAAAAAAAAACGAGAAAGCTAAACTAACTTCGCTAAAATATTTTCAAAATATTTTGTTTTCCACAACGTCCCTCCGATCGTTCGTTTGGGAGCTATATGATATAGTCATCCGAATTGGACAAAAAAAATTTTAGAATTGGGTGAAAGCATGTAAAACAAGCAAATGCAAAATGGCACGATACTACCTTTAAAAACAAAAAAGTTTCTCTAACTAAGACTGTTTTTCAGACCAATCTTTTGTATGGCAGCTAAACAATTTAGTTGTCCGACTTTCATCAAACTTGGCAAAATCATGAAAAAGCTTAGAAATCTTATGAATACAATGTTTGGAGACGTTTCCATTGAAAAGAGAAATAATTTTCTTTGTTGCTATGGAAGCTATTAGATATAGTCATCTGATCCGGTCGGTTACGATATATTAGTAGCGTGCAGCATAAAGAAGCTTTAAAGCTGAGAAACAGACGGTCAGCCAAAGCTCAATCAACTCAGCTCGTCACCCTGATCAAGAATATATATATGCGCATATTTCTATGCGTTACAAACTTCTGCGGAAAATTAGAACACCATTTGCAAGGGTAAAATAACCAGTTGAGATTTAAATGTTCTCAGAAACGGAACATTTCCAATCAAAGCAAGTTTTTGCAATCTCATAAATATGTTTATGAAGAGAATATTAGGTAAGTTAGGTTGGTGAGATATGCTGTCCAAAGCTATCGGTGTTTTATCTCTTTATACCCAATGTCTATAATCTGAAAAATTGTCTTAAAGGTCGGTTAATAAATGTCGGAGTTAAAGGTATAATAATTTCACCTATTATCATATATTTATCGTTAAGCTGCGCTTCTGAAGCATAACATAATCTTAATATGTTAACATTAATGTTAATGCTCTATTAATTAACATAAGAGGTTGCGCAACTTTGGGTTTAGCTCTTGTCTTAGATTAGAGCTTGAGAATGAAACCATATGTTAATCGCCAATGCCAGTTGGTTCATACCTTCTAGACGTATTTAGTAATCAGGATTATTTAGAATCTTTTATACCCAGCAGCTCGCCTGCATTTTGAGGCCACCTTCAATAAAAAACAAATAGTTTTCCTTACTAAGACTATCAGGTTTGTTTCGAATTCCGAACGTTTTCGAAAACTAAAATCGAAACGAAAACGAACGTTTTACTATTTGCTGTTTCCAATTCCGACCGAAATGGACTCGTTTTTACTTTTCGAACTCGGTTTCGAAGTCGATTCGAGAGCAGCATGTCATCGATAGTATCAGCTGTTTTAGTCAATGAAGAAGAAGAAACCAAGTGCAAAAAATAAATTGCTAAGTTAATTTTGCAAAATGCCGGCAGTTATGATTATTGGCTGCTTGCAAGCCAATCTTCTCTTACTCCAAACTGCGATGTTTTCCCCTATAATTTTATAATTATTACTAAAAACTTTGATCAATTTATAAAATTGTACTTTATAAAATTGTACTGTCATTTGCATGTGTTTGTTTACATGGACAAGAACCAGAGTTGTCACCAATTCAAAAATAAAATTATTCAAGCTTCAATTTTCACCTTAAATCCGATTAGATTTATATAAAATTATTTTTGAATATTCATTTTAAATATTTCATGCTAAATATAGCTGATTGAAGCTAAATTAGACGTTTTATTACATTTTATTATTCAATTGAAGCAACTCTAGCAGCTATCGATTGCGAGAGTTAGTATCGATAGCAAAAGTTAAAGTGGAATTCAGAACAGCTCGGTTTAGTCATTGGCGCTCGGTTTTGTTTTTGCATGCAACTTTTATAGATGTTTATAAAACAATTCTTTAAAAATATACTTCAACTTTAAACAGTTGAAGTAAAAATGTTCAACATTATTTTAAACATCAGTTTGTAATTTTGGGGATTTATTTTAAGGCTTTAAATAGCATTTACTTTTAATTCCGCTGACTCAACAGCTCAACTTTTGAAAACGACAATTCTTGTCGATTTGCGGAGTTCGGAACAGCAATAAACACGATTTGCGGCAATTCCACTCGTTTCCGGAATTCGAAACAGACCCGTTTGTCAAATCTACCACTCTATAGTCTTTCGACTTTGACCATACCATGATGGAATAATTTACATCGTTTACAAAATCAGCTTGAGGAGTCTCGCCAATCAGAAGAGTCTCTAGGGAAATTTTTTACCGCGACTCATATTAAAATACTGAAGAATGGTGGAAAAAGAAGCACATTAACTTCAAACGACATATCGGCAACAAAAATGTCTCGTCTTTTTATTATAAATGGCATATTCAAACCCTACGGACATGCTAAGGGCTAATCAACAATCACATTGCCGGCTCACTCACACTCAATCCGACACTCAGTATACTATGTTCCTTTCACTCGCACTTATTGCAAGCATACACTAAGTGGATGTCTGTTGCCGATGGAACCACCATATGTTAATCCATCATGGACCATACTTGGTGAAATCATGAGCAAGCATCAAAAATCACAAAAAAGAAGAAAATTATTCAAATTTTTTTCTTTTTCTTATACGGTCTTTCAAAGGCAACATTTCGAAGAACTACTTATTTGAAATGGGTGGTACTTTAAAGACTCAGTCTATGGGTATCGAGTAGAGCAAGTCATAATTTCAAGAACTAACCATAGTTTGTAGTCCAATGTCCAATACACAGAATGGTGAACATTGTCACGCCAGTAAACAGTTTTCGCTTGTGTGCATTATTCGCGCACTGGCAACGCAATGCTTTCGATTGTGTCTTGCCTTGTGGTTTCAATGATGTTGCGCGACATGCGGACCCTGCTGACCCCCTGATGAGTCCATGACTCTGTGAAAAAGTCACTCATGTTATTTGACTGGCATGTGATCTCCGATCTCGTTTGTAATATTTTCTTCCGGCATCGGAAGCGTTTGCCCTTGTGGTCTGCAATGTAACTTGGCCTGTTGCATTTTCTCATAGCTGGGGTATATATCGCAGTTCTTCTGAATGCACATTGCTCGAATGCTGTTATTCTGACTTTTGGTTAAGGAATTGTTCAGCTAAGGCTAAGTCGTCATCTTTTGTTAAGGGAAGCGGATTTTTTTAATCCCAGAGTGTCCTTTAACTCAGATTTATCAGTAGAAGAACCTAGGCATCGTTCTCTTTCGATAGATGAGTTACAATTTTTCTCCTAAGGCTTCATTTGCCATCCTCATGGGTCAAACGTGGCGTTACTCTTTTGAGTCTACGCCATTTCTTTTTTAATTATATTTGTTAATGGGTTTAAAAGATATAGCTCTAGCTCTATTTTTAAACCGACCGATGTGTATTGCATTTTTTAAATCCTTAGACATAATTTTGAAAATTATGTATTTTCGATTTGATGTCGGATGTATAATATATTTTTTGGATAGGACTAAGGCAGACATCTTTTTCAATGCCTCGTCCAATAGCGCTACACTGTTCTGCTTGTTTTTTCTTCAAACATCAAGCATTTCTCTACGGAAAAAGCGCCTTCCTCTGCAATGATTCAATTTATATTGAAATGGCGCAAATATGAGCAAAAGCTGTTAAAACCAGTTCATTGTGCATATGTTAAAGCATCATTTGGGATTTACAATTGCAGTTGATTGGCCTATCTTTAGCAGTTCAGCTCCACAATACAGAAGCACTTTAAGGTTAGTTAATACTATAAAGACACCACAACAAGAACCATATACACAATTACACAAGCAAAGCACACATGCAGTTTACTTTACAATCTTTTTCCAAATGCTTTGATCTTTGATTTGCATGGCTTACAAAGGCTTTACGTTAAGAATTGTTCAAATGCCACAGCTTTAAACACAACCAAGTTTTTTTTAGCCAGCGCAACCCTGAAACAGCCACAGAGATGGCACAACAAAAACTGGCCAAGTTATTTACAGTTCGGAAGTACTATAAACGATACAAAAAAGTTGACAAATGATACAAATGATGGAAAGAGAAGTGCATTTTGCAAAAATGTAGTTCCATTGCTCGCTATCTATACGATTGTTCGATAGTTTTCATTCGATAGTCGATTTTCTTAGTCGATAAACATAATGCCCATCACTATTATTAACAAAAAAACAGAGTTTGATGCGGACAGGATGTCAGAAGACACCAAAGCACTGCGGGAATCCTAACTTTTGGAATCCCAGCACACGCTTAACAACCAACTCCTGTGTCAGCATTTGCCAACTGGATGATGACTTCTCGGCAGAAGTTTTTCAAAATGATAGTTGTATGTGAAATATCGAACAGTCTTCCAACTGTTCGGTATTTTGCGGATGAGCCCAACGTATATAACGCATGGGCAATCCTTTTGTCCAGTTGTAATATTTAATGTGCTTCTACTACACCGATAGCTCTTCTTGAAGAACTCGCTTGAGTTTTGGGATACATCCTTTTCCAAAAAATTTCCATTATTCATGAATTTCTGAGCCTGTTTTTTTATGAGCATGCTGGAATATCTGGACTCTCGCTGACATTAAATATTCTGTGTCAATCATCGAAATAATATCCAATTTAGCAAAAAGGGTATACTAAAGTCGTGCAAATGTACGTAACAGGCAGAAGGAAGCATCTCCGATATCATAAAGTATGTATATTCTTCATCAGCATCAATAGCCGAGTCGATATAGCCATGTCCGTCCGTCCGTCTGTATGAATACCTAGATCTCAGAGACTAGAAGAGCTAGAGCAACCAAATTTTTAGATGTAAGCTAGTATTGTCTGTAGGCAGATCAAGTTTGTTTCAAATTTTGGCCACGCCCCCTCCCGCCCGCGCAATAAAAATTGTTGAATAACTCCTACAATTTTTAAGCTATCGATCTCAGATTTTGCAGTATGCACTATGTGGCCAATATGTACAATGTCACAAATTGTATCGGATAATAAATGGCAGAGTTAAAAAAACGTTGCATACTTATCTGAGCCGCATGAGGATATCAAACACTAATTGACTTGAGTAACGGGTATTTCGAAGTCGGGCAGGGCCGACTTTAACTTACGCTCTCGTTTAAATTGCATATTTCACTGCCTGGCAGTTGGTTAATGGTCAACAGAGAACAGATGTTCTGAAAATGCAAATGCAGAAGCATCACAATGAGGACAGCAAACTGCATTTTCAGTGACGACGAAAACTGTTTTTGAAAATTTTTTTCAGTGGGGTAGGCATATTAGTTGTCGAAAATTCTGGTAAGAATTTAATACAAACTTTCAATTACAGTTACAGCATATTTTTGGATAATTTCAAAGCGAACTAAATCAATAGTAATGGTTGTTAACAAAAACTGCCTAAGAAGGAGCGATAAATTAATTTTCATCAACTTAATGCTGAAATTAATACGAATCTAGAAATAGTGGATGATCTCCGCAAGCAGAATCGTGCTTATCGCACAAAATCAATCTAGAATCATCACCTTAACACTTTCATTATACCAAAATGGTAAAGTTTTGTAGAAATTTGTCATTTTATATAAATCAAAATAATTACAAAGGGCAAACTATTAATAATCTAGACTTGATGGACCATTTCCGAAAACAGATTCATGTTTAGCACACGGATATAACTTCCAATCCTTATAAATAAACTATACCATAGTGTTAGGCGTTATCAAATGTTTAACTTTCAATAAAAAGTGCAAGTACACATTTCTACACATTTACTTTAAAGAAAAAGCCAATCTACTAATTGCCTAAAATAACTCAAAGAAAGACTTATTGCGCGTGTCCTTGTATGACATCTAAAAGGCTTTATCAGTTTGGTCCTAACACAGAAATATAAATTGCATTGATTTTTGTCTAGTTTTTTTTTCAATAAAAATGTAAATTCACTTTTATTATTCAACGATTTATTATATGAAATTTTGAGTGTGTGTGTCCATGTAATCCGGTGTGCCTCAAAAGTGGGATAAAACCTCTGATTTGCAGGCACAACTCGTGGCCGTGGCGAGGTGGGTAACACAATACAACTGAATTTTTATGTCGCTGCGGCCACGTGGCACAGTTTTTATGCTTTTGTGCAAAATTTATGATCGTTGCTAACTGTTTTTATGATTCTGTTTGATGATTGTTTTGGTTTTCAAGGGTTTTTGTTTTCTGGTGGCAAAATCATAAATAAAACTCGCTCGTCTGGCCGTGTCAGATTTGTGGTGCTCTGCATGCCGTTGCCAGGGTTTACGGCCTAAGGCTGTCGCCCGAAAGTATGCTAGCTATTGATTTTAGTACAAGCCTAATACAAATGTTGACAACGGCACGTACTTACTAATCAAGGCAAGCGGCGAGATTCAATAAAAATGCCGACAGAATTGAAAAGTCGGTGCCCGCAGTTGAGTATGCGGGAAATGTGGGCTGGAAATTGCATAAAATCATGATTTAATGAATTTCCGGCAATAAAATTACTTCATTTTGGCCTAGGCATCTTACAGCGCAGGACTTCGGCTTTGCTGGCTCATCATTAAAGCGTCAAGAGGCTTCTAACAAGAAAAGCAAAAAAAAAAAGTGCGCAAATCTCCGCATAATTTAATAATGCCAAAGTTCTGGGCCCCACCAAGGTGGCCGAAAAAAGCCCAGAGACTGCGTGGCGCATAATAATAAAATGTCAAGGCAGGCAGGCAGACAGACAGACAGGCAGGAAGCCGGCACTTGGCTCGGCTGGGCATACACACCAGCTAATCTACGAGCTGTGCCTGCTTGACTTGGCACCTATGTAAGCCCACCCAGGGCCTGGATATTTCAGCATTAAGTCCATTAAAGCCAGCTTATGAATTTTAATTTAATGTGCCAGCCAGCCGCCAAATCAAGCCTCGAGAGTCGGAATGCTGCATTGAGTTGAGTGTGAAAACAAAGTCAACGTCAAGTGTCAAGCAGCGTCTCGGCAATCGACTTACAAGTGCAATGTCAATTTGTGCACAAAAGGATAATAAGGATTTATGTCAAATGCTGGCGCTGTTTGAGTTTTGCCAATATTTTTACAGTTGACTGCACTTGGCTCAAGGGAAAACACAGCAGCCCCAGAAGCAGCAGCAGCAGGGGGTAAAACGGCCAACAAAAAAAAAGTGAGCAACAACTTTGCACTTAGCCAGCTAATGGGCTACTTAAGTTATTAATTTCCTGTTTTAGCAACAAAATTTACTAGAGTATTGCTCATTAAAATTGCATAAATATTATCCAAACAAAAGCTATCAGAAAGCAATTTTGCCAATCGTCTGTGTGGTAACAAAGACCATAACGTGCATAGATAGAACATGGCATTAGGCAGTCTGCTTGGACATTTGAGAGCTTGCGCTTGGACGCTTAACTTAGAATAAGTCAACACAAAAAAAACAAAAAATATTTGTGGAACTTGTGTGGAGTGAAGAACCTTTTGCATTCCACGACGGCGACGTGTAAGCTCACTGCGCCATTGCACAACTACGTCTAAAAGGCAACCTATACTATTCTGTGCTCTGGTTGAGCTAAGTTGAATTGAAACATTTGAAACTTGTTCTTAATTTAAGCAGGAGTCAGCCTTTTTTATGAACAGGTTTTATACAAAATTATGGGTTTTGATCTACACAGAAAAATAAATATGAAATCAATCCGAAACGGTATTGAAAACGGGGTAATCCAGGAGCAGGCTTCAAGTGATCCTGTTTTTTAGGATTCCCGGGTCGGCTTAAGAATATTCGGGATTACCCTGTTTTCAATACCGTTTCGGATTGATTTCGTTTTTCAGTGGACTTTAAGGAGTCAATGTTCCTCACCCTTTAGATCGGTTCAGATCTGAATCAGAGCTGAAATGTGAGGGCTGGTACTGAATTCGTGGCATCCTTTATATGAGTTTCAGCCATGAATTTGTCACAGTCGTGTTCTACTGAACTCTTCAGTCGAGTTTCATGGGAAGTACTAAACATGCCCGCGATCACGCTTGATATTAAGTAATTCTAACTGCTCAGCCTTAAAAATTCAGTACAGAAATGAGGAACTATGGGGTACATTTAAAGTCCATAGTTCTTACCAGTTCCCAAATGGAATAAAAGATCGGACAGGCGGTACCTTTGGTAATGCTTGTAAAACTTCAGGTGCTCTCATTTACCGAAACAATAGAATATCTTCTGGTTTGATTCCTCTCAAAAAGTTTCTATAAAGCAGGGGTGCCCAACCGTCCCAGTGGCGCTGGGCTGAATGTGGTCGGTCGAAATAATGCATTACGTACGAGCCACAATGTAATGCATTACCTATGAGATTTTTTTTAGCGCATTTGTAATGGCTCGAGAATTTCTGCATTACAATATGGTAAAAGAATACGCTTGTGTAATGGGGACCCGAATGAAACTTCGGCACGTCATTACTTTCTGCATTACAAAATTCAATAAACTCATGTACCGTGCGGAAAATTTGGCCATTTCTTAAGAAAGTAAGGCAGGTTGTATTGGGTTTTTGAATGCATACAGGCGAGAGGTAATGCATTAATAATGGACGTAATAATGAGCATTTGCGCCACTGGGGTATGCTCGCACAGTCACTAACACAAGTAAAAAAGAGTGTGTGTGTTGGGGGATAAGTATAATTCTTACCTTCAATTCCGCCAGAGGCATAGAAGAGAAAGAGAAGAGAGACACTTACGAAGTTGTTGCTGCAATATTGTTATGCTTGAGTCCCATACGCTCCACAATAAACAACAACAAGTGCTCATGATGCATATGTATCGGTGTGTACATCTAAATAGCTGCTTAATCAATCGTTTGCAATCATCTGTCCGAAAACAGATTTTGGTTTGGTTTGGTAAGTCCCATCTATGTACTCTAAAGTCTTTGCTAGGTAAGTGAAGTAAGTAAAGGCAAAAAACTCGACCCGTGGCTCACTTGAAAAGTTGAAAACTTTTAATAGCAACAACAGGCCAGGCAAAACTCAAATTTTTTTTTTGTGTAGAGCTCAGAAAGTGCGCTTTGATGCTTTACAAGTTTTTATAGTGATTTGTTGATACGCACACACACACACACACTCGCCCACACAGCCAGACACGAGGCACCCTGGGACACGGCAACAAAAAAGGCAGAAAGCAATCAGTTTGCGGTGTACAATGTGGGTGTGGGCCAGAAGCAGTTCTAGGGGATGTGACGTCGTCGCCTCTGATAGAAATCATGCTGAGTTGTGAAACGTAAAATTGAATTTACTTTTGGTCGCCACTCCTTCAACTCAGACCCCTTTATTTGGGGGGACAGTTTTTCACGCAGAAAACTTTTGCTGACACAATCCCAGTCCCCGCCATAAATCATTAGGCATTTGCATTTGGGCCTCCTATCACTAATCCCAGCATTAAATTTGGTCACTTTTGGTTTATTCCAATGATAACAGGCTAATTTCGGAAACTCTTGCTGATCATTGTTGTAAGCTGCTTACAGTGGTAGCCGCCTTTCACTAAGTAAAATTGAATAACATTGTTTCCCTCGATGTTGTAGTCTGACAGAATTTCGGATGGCTGTTGTCCATGTTGCTGTTGTGGTATCGGTCAGTTGTGCTTTTCGTGTTTATTTAAATGTAATTAATTTGTGCACAGCTCAAGCTTAGGCAATTAGTTCAACAGCTGAGCTTAGCCAAAGCTTTTGCAATTGAGTTTGAATGGACCAAAAAGGAAAAATGGAAATGGAAAGGGGCAAATGTTGTGCTCAGGAGCATAATCCTTTTTTAGCATTAAGGGGCTTGTGGTAAATAATCAAGAAAGTTTTGTATTTTGTTTAATAAAGATAGGAATTCTGATGGGAACTAGCGAATAAGATAATTCCAGAACTATACATGCAACTCACATTTTGAAGAACGCAAGTTGAGTGATTTTTCAAGTTGACACGATTTATTAATCCGATTTCCGGCTGGTTCAGACAATTGTGCAGCGTATTTGTACTAGAAGAATTTGTGCATTGTTTGATTTTGATAGTTTTTGCTGAAGAAGGAGACGTATCTCATATCCATTTAACCACGAATACACATTTCGCCACTGAACATAATCTTCCACTAAAAAAAGTTCATTCTAAGCTATACCGAATTGATTAAGCTTCTAAGGATGACTAGTCACCATTCTAAAGTATACAATTTGATCACGACTCATAGGATATTAGTTTTAATACTCCGTACCGTAGGTACATAAACTACATACCCCAAAAAATGTAATATGAAATCTCTTGATTGCTTGGCATCTTTTTATACCCGTTACTCGAAAAGTGAAAAGAGTTCCTGAGCAGCATTGATAATCGAGTCGATAAAGCCATGTCCGTCTGTCTCTATGAACACCTAGATCTCAGAGACTTGAAGTGCTAGAGCCACCAGATTTAAGATGCAGACTAGTTGCATATCTCCTACTTTTTTTTATAGATATTGAGCTCAGGTTGTGCAGTGTGATATGTGTATGTGTATGTGGCCAACATCTACAATCTCACAAATTTTCATAAATATAAGATAATAAATTACAGAGTTAAAACATATGTTGCATACTTATCTGAGCCACATGAGGTTATTAAACACCCGGGCAACGGGTATTTCGAAGGCGGGAAAGGCCGACTTTAACTTTCGCTCTAGTTTTTTTTAATGTCTGCCCACTTATTAGTGTGTGCTTTAACAAATGTGATCCTAAAAGTATGCCATGTCAAATTCTTTAAAAGAAATTATATATTCTACGGGACCAAGACTAACATTATCCAAATAATGATTCCCAACAAATATTAGTTAAGCGAATTCAATTGCATAAAGCATATTTTGACTAACTCGCTTCTTGTTTCATAGACATAATATTGAAACACCAACTACTTTTCTTAGACTGGATTTACACGGTGAAGCAAACTTCATGAAGTTCTTAAAAAAGGTTCTGTTTGTTCCTCTCTCATACAAGCAAGTGCTTTATAAAAAACTTCATGAAGTTTGCTCCATGCTGTGAAAAACCCGTCTGAGCAGACTGGTGCCTTTTTTGGAGAATGTATATGTGTTCTCAGCTTAAGCGTGCTCTAAATGTAGCAGTGCAATGTGCGGACCTTGAATCATATTAATATTTTCACTCTACCACAGTGTTATCTGCTTAAGAGCCATTCAAATTTGATTTCGAGTAGGAGAAAAATCGCATATTCACTTTAGAAATCATAATATTCGACAATAAATTAAAAATTACCAGTGAGCCGCTGAACTGAAACCGTGTAACGAATCGAACCGGAGGCTTAAAAGCTGATCGAACCACTGAACCGAACCAGTCCCTGTATTTTATACGGTACAGAGTATTAACGTTATAGTCGGGCATGACCGACTTTCTTTCCTATATAATATTCAGGGATGCAAACCACTCGAAAATAAGTACTGGTTCGGTTCAGTGGTTCGCACAGTTTCTAAACCGCCGGTTCGGTTCATAACATGGTTTTTGGAGTTAAATGAACCGCGGTTTCGGTTCGGTTCAGTGGTTCACAAAGGCACATAAAATATGATTTCGGTGAAGTGGCTATTCGATCATTTTTGAAATTTGATTCCTATAATCCATTCGAATATCTTTAAAATCCCTATAGCAATCTGCAAAGATTATTATGTCGAATTCCCAGTACTCGTCTTTCAGTTCCTGGAGGAATGTCCTTATTTATTGGCAGATTAAGATTGAATTAAGGTTAAGAAGTACCACAGAAAAATGTAAATATTGTCTAATGAAAAAACAAATTTAGATTGATGACAGGTAAATTAAGAGATCGGCGGGAAATTTCAGAAGACTTGTAAAATTCTCTTCAGGTCATCCTTAAAAGCTATATCGATCCGACAACGCTAAATATGTAGGGGGTCGATCGAAATGTTTAAAAATTATCTTCGGGAAACGATTCAAATTTCCTAATTAAACAAACTCATCGAAATTTTTGAAAATTATCTTTGGGAAACGATTCAAATTTCCTAATTAATCAAAATCATAGGCTAGAGGAAAGCAATTCCCGTTAAAACTCGTCAGAGAACTTTTTTATATGTGGTTTTCGGTTTGGTTCAGAAAATCTGAAAGGAAGCTGGTTCTTTTTGCGGTTCGGTTCACCAGCGGGAATAAGCGGTTCGGTTCGGTTCGGTTCAAAGCCGGTTCAGCACAGAGCCGGTTTGCATCCCTGATAATATAAGTAGGTATGTAGTCCTGTACATACCGGTATTAAGGCATTGCCTCGATATTGAAACCCATCAAGGCTAATTCGAAGCATTACAGTGATCGGCAGATATTTTTCAATAATCGTCTGCCCACAGTCTAGGCTCCACAATCGGCCCAACAGCACCTAATGATCGCGCAGTCACTAACACAGGTAAAAATGTGTGCATGTGTGTGCTGGTGGGTGCCTCATCATACCACAATAACAAAATCAACGCTGAAGACAGCGCATCTAAGTATTGTGGATGACTTCAGTTTCTCAAAGGGCATGGAAGAGAAAGAGAGAAACTCATAGAGAGTTGTTGCTGCAATTTCGTTACCAATAGCGCGGGCTCCCCTGGTTACGACCATTCAAATTTCAAGGACAGGTTAAACCAGGACAAGCTTTATCAGAACAAATCAAGATTCGCTGCTCGTTTGTTATCATCTAAAGTCCTCCAAAATGACAATCTTTTTAATGAAAGTGACAAATTTGAGCTAGTCACACTTCAAGTAGCCTAAAAAACAATTTTCTTTTGGTTGACTAATACGAATTTGGCCAAACTTATTCTCGAATCACATGAAAGAAGATGAAAAAAGAGAGAAACCATTTCATAAATTAAATTTCCCGTTTGATGCGCCGAAAATCTCTACAGAATATTGTGCTCAAATTTTGGAGCGTCCACTAATTCATGTAATTTTTATAACGGCCCGCGACCTCCTCCTCTTGCCGCATTATGAAACATAAAAATTGCGTTAATTTTTTAGCAAGTTGCATGAGAAATGCTTTCCAACTGCTTTTTGTTGTTGTACGTACTTGTACATTTAAAATATAATTTTCTTTTTTCGCCGCTCCACGACTCCCCCATGAATTCGCCAGCAACTACAACAACAACAATGGCAGGGACAACAGTTTTAAGTACTTGACATGCAAATGTTCATGAAATGCCACACCAGCAATGCCCATCTGAAAAATTAGACTTATGGGGCGGCGCACGCGAAAACGTTTGCTCCACTGGCCAACAAAGTGAGGTCCCATTCCCCCCGCCAGCCCCAGTCGTCAGACGCCTGATGCTGCCCGATGTTTATCATAACCGCAACAACAACAACAATATGGTTGCCCAGTGCCGCACCCAGCCAAATAATTTGCTGCCAGGCGTAGCTAATGACCAAGTCGTGTAAGTGCGCTGGAAGGACTAGGAATCAGGGCAGGACAGGACAGGATGGAACAGCCCACAGCAGCAACAATCGCAGTTTTGTTACAAGCAAAATGATGGGCATGAATTCATCATGGCATCATGGCATCATTGGGGGGGCTTTTGTGTGGCAAATTTAAAATAAAGTAACGACACAAAGTCTGCCCCGCAGTTGGGTTGCAGAGGGGTGCGACTGACAGGCGGGGAGGGAGGCAGGACCTGGCATCATTCGCTAATTTTATGCTCTTTTGTGTGATTTTGGTGCTGGACACACCCTGTGGCCATGTTTAGTGGCAGCCGCTGCTGCTGCTCCAGCTCCCGCTTCTCTGCACTGTGGGGCAGGGTTCTTAAAAAAATGTCCGAAACAGACAAATCGTATATTAATTCTCAGCGCACTCTGGACATCCTCCCTCAGGCACACATAGCATAAGGTACGTTCATTTAGATAAAATAAAATCTTCAAAAAACGAGACGGGGACTTTTTGGGCCACCGGACCAGTGTGCTCCTGTACCCACTCTATTTGTGCCCAGAAGTAAATGCAAACTTTGCGCGCTTTTGTCATTAGCGTTGATAGCTGTGACGTGGACTGGGTGAGCCGGAGATGTGAAAGCTCTTTGGCGTTGCCTTTTTGGCCGTTGTTCATGTGTTGCTGTTGCTGTTTGTCATTTGGTTTGTGGCCCACCCCCTCCACCCTGACAGTTTGGTTACTTTTAATGAGCGGGGCGTGGCGCACAGTCGGAAACATTGAGAGGTAAGCGATTGCGAAGGTCCTGGTGTGGGGTGGTGGACTCATTAAGTTTGCGGTTGTGCACTTTTTGTTTTGTTCGTCCTCATTTTTGATAAACCTTTTCCAGCTAAATGAAAAGTGAATTATTAAAAGGGAGGAGGAAACTTTTGCAAAACTGTGCTAGCTGGTCATCCGATTCCCTGAAAGAAATCACCCGATTTCTTTGTGGGGAAATGTGAACTTGAAAGTTAACCAAAATGTCTCTAAAATAATTCACATTTGAAGTGTTCTGGCTTATGCAGATTTCTATAAAAATCATCAAAGACACCGAAATCGCTCTGAGACCCTCAAGGGGAATTGAAAGAGAAAAGTTCAAGTAAATGTGTCTTATTAAAAAAGGCGTCGTCAGGGTTTCGCCTCATACCCCCAAAAAAGGGTGGCCAACCGCAATCGGCCACATACACACACACACATAAACACAAACACACAAGTCTTTATGTGCTTATGCTTTAAACATTCAGACGTGGGCGAAAAGTTTTACGAAAAATATAAACAGAGCCCTTATACTTTGCTTAATTACATACACTCATTGAGATATAGTCAATCCCAAGCCTCGAAAACGAGTCGAAACAAAATGAATAAGTAGAACGAAAGTTATTATATTCCGGAATTTTTATAGCTAAGGGAAAAGGAGAAAGTGTTTGCTGACTTTTCTGTTGGTTAGTTTGTGGTTCACTTAAGTCTTTTTTATTAAAATTGATATTATTAACCTTACTTCTCTGAGAAAAACCTCCAACTGACCTCTATAGACATGTCATTCTGAGCCACATTGGACCACACGCGTGACAGTGCAGAAAATCACAGTTATAAGAATGCAGCCTAATGCCTAGCAATCACCAAAAGTGTTAGAATAGTGTGGTCATGGGTCTGAGTCCACGTTCATGAATAGATGTTTCAACAATCCTAATACAGCCCCAAAGAAGCACATCCGACCACATAAAGTGTAGATTTACATTATTGATCAACATCTCACAGATAGTTGGAGACAGAGGTTCGATATATCTGGTTCATAAACTTCTGATATTTGCATGCAGTTCCAGTTTATTTTTTCATTTTTGCATAATTGGAAAACCTCATGTCTACGACAGTTTTTTAATCATCATTATTTATCGATCCGCCAAAGAAATAGTAAAGATCGAATATACGATATTCGAGCTATAAGGAAAACAAAGAATTATGCTGGACAGCACCGGCCGCAACGGTGATGGGTAACACTTTATGCACCTTAACACAAACTTTGAGAGGATCAGAGTATATTATAGTAGGGCTCAAACTTCAGCCTTCTTTTTTGTTGAATATGGCGACAATACATTTGGTTCCAAGATCAATTGATTTTAGCTACATCTAGCAATATCAGCTCAACTCTCAACGCATCAACAAATTCATATTTTTTGTTCATTTTTCTGTCGACTTCATAGCCTTATAGAGAACTCTATAAGCAGTTAAAAAAGCTGTGAGATGATATATCTTGATTTTAATCACCAAATTCCTATATAAAGCTAGTTCAATAACTGTCAAATTCGCAAGCTAAAATCTCTTTAGAACTGCACTCAGAAAAACAAGAAACTAAGTAGGTCAAGCCCGACTATAACATACTCTGTACCAGCGAAATTAACGCTTAGCATTAATTTCGGATGCTGCAGTAGCAGGTGAGAGCAGCTACAGTCTTTTGATCATAACTCGACAGCCGGTCATCTGATCTTATCCATTCCTTTGATCGATAAGTAATCCTGATTACTAAACATGTCTTAAAGGTACGAAACATATATTTTTTAAACTGTGGGAGATATGACTTTTTTTAGAGCGAAGCTCTTTTACGGACGGTAGACTGGGGGGTAAATCCAGAAAACGATTGTCTTTGCGACAGATTTTTTGGCTACGCTTTTGACTTTGCAAAGTCAGCAGCGTTTGTGTGTGAGCTCACTCAGTGCGTGCGAGTATATGTATGTATGCAACTTTAATGTATGCTGCAAATTATATGCGCTCTCTCATTTTCTCACGCTCTGGCACTCTCTGCTGCCGACGCTTTCCATTTTTTCGCATGTTGTTGTTACTGTTGGCATTGTTAACGGACTACTTTTTGCCGACGAGACCACCTAATATATTGCATCATGTCTCTGCTTACACTGGAGTCTGCTAACCAGTGTTGCCAATTTAACTATTTTCGCACCAGATCTAGGTAATTTGTAAGGTCGAAAGCCAGAAAGTCTGTGCAAGAAAGCGATAGCAGCATGTGGGTTGTGAGCAGAGTTTTCAACAACCGGTCCTCTCTTTGCAGTTGTCAGAAAAAAGAACGGTTATGGTTTTCAAAGTCAGCAGCTTTGACCTATACAAAACAGCCATAGCAGCAGATGGGTTGTGAGTTGGGGGGTCGTGGTGGGAGATCAGAGGGGACTGAAAAAGTGATCAAAACACTGACCGAAAAGGTGACTGAAACAGTGACTTAACTATGACTGAAACAGTTACAGAAACAGTGACCGAAACAGTAACCAAAGCAGTAACCAAAGCAGTGAAAAGTGCTAAGTTAAGGCTATTTTCTGGCTTTATTTTATTTTGTCAACTCATTTAATGCACAATTTTTAAGGAATTTCAGCAACAACTTTTTTGGTTAAGCCGGGTATTCTGCACCGCGGAAACCCAAAATTCCTGCCAAACTTCATATCAAAAAATTGTGTCAGGAATTTTTCGTTTGTCAGTCCAGCAACATGAACAAAATCCACACTTTGTCTTGATAGCGGCGTATCGATAGCGGCGTTTCGAAGGCGTGTGTGGTTCGAGAAACAGCTGATACACAGCTCAGGAACATAATGTTTACAATTATTTTGGAAGTGATTTGTCAAAAAAAATAGAGGCAAAAACTGTGAGGAGAAAATTGCTTTGATACAAGCAGTTGAGGCAAGACCATGTCTTTGATGAATTTCACATTTCTGGAAAAAGCACATATAAATAAAGGAGATACATGTTATTGTGATTAAAGTTATTAAGTTCATGTGACTGCAGGTTTACTAAGAACAAAGGTCACAGAAAAGCCAGTTTTTTTAGCCGGCTCGAGGTCATGTTATGCTTTCGCACAACTTTAAACAGAGACACAACACCACAAAGGAGGCTGGTAGATCGTACAGCAGTTTCAAAAGAAACCACCCTCTATCATCAGCGATCAATGCATACCAACTGAACGTGTCTAAGAAGTCTCTCCATGCCAGCGGAGGCATAACCGTTTGGGGAATCCCAAAGCAGAATGCGCGGAAAAACGTAGAGAGGCAGCGTAGATGCAGTTCATTAATTTTGTGTATGCTAGCTAGCAAATGACTGTAAGAAGGCTTTGGAAGAGAGAGAGAGTCAGAGAACGCTATGAGCGATAGTTCGTTATAGTTGGGCTCCGCACACTCAAAATAAATAGCAAATTTCCGGCAGTAATTTCCCGCAAAGCTGGATACAGGCCTTTGATAAAAAATATCAAAAAACATGTAGCACTATCGACATTTACTTTTAACCATTAAACAGAACACGCAGTCAGAGGTTCTTTATTGTTTTGATGGAAGTTAAAGACAGAGAGCCCCTTTCTTGGGAAACACTTTTTTACTAGTCAAAATGTAAATTGGATTAAAAATAAAATTCATCTGGATATAACCATACAAAAACAATGGTACTTTATATTCTTTTGAAAGTGTTGTAGTTTCAAATCAGATTATTATTATCCTTCGTAAAGAGCTTCGCTCGTACCGGGTGTTCCACGACGCCCACTCTTTTTTTGCAAATTGCGGGGGCGGAAGGGGTTATGGCTAAAATTGAAAATAAACTTCATAAAGAATATATATTCTTTATGGGGTCGTAAATGCTTCCATCTGGATGTTACAAACTTTTGCACAAACTTACGTTCGGTACAGAGTATAAAAATAGAATTTCAGTCTACAATCTCAGGAATGTTCGATGTCAGAGTATAGGCAAGAAAACAAAATCTTAAAACAAGTGCGTATATCTTGTTCCAAATATGAATTCAACCAAGTGCGAATAGCTTAAAAATCACGAAGAATGTTTCTTTATAGAGGATCTTACCCATATAATAGTAAAAACTAACACTATTTGTCTTAACAAGAGATTTTTTTTTTTATATTTACATATATATTTATAAATAGATACATTTGAAATGGATATGTCTTTAATATTCTTTAAATCATCTAGCGAAGTTGCAAAATTATCCAAATGATCATCAGTTCTCATATCCTTTGGATGACTTTAAGCTCCGTTGGAAAGCATATTGACGACACATCCCTTCCAAATGGATACCGAAAACATTCAAGATTATTTTAAAATTTGGCCACTCCTCCGAGTCTAGGAATCGTCATATCTCCCACAGTTTTGTTGATTCCACACATATTTAGTAAACAGGATTATTTATCGATCCGCCAAAGGAATGGTGAAGACCGGATGAACGGTTGTCGAGTTATAATCAAAAGACTGTTCGGTGCTGCAGCGTAGGAGCAGCGCTGCTTTCAGCTGCTTCTGCAGCATTAAGTCTTGATCGGCTTGATCGGCTTTCTGTCTTGATTAATATCCAATTTTTCTCTGCGCAGAAGTAATGGAGCTTTAGAAATTTATGTACTCAAAACAAGAACATGTTGCACTTATTTGAAGTACTCTTATTTTGTTTCTATAATGTTATTAGGTCGACACTAGAAATAACTGAACTACAAGACAGAACATTTGGTAAAAAGCTCCAAAAAATATGCATTTGGACTGGATATGTCTTTAATATCCCTTTATCATCCAACGGAGCTAAAAAAAATCATCCACAAGATGAATATTTGTATATCCTTTGGATGATTTTCAGTTCCGTTGAATGATAGAAGGATATTAAAGTCATATACAGTATAAATGTGTACGGGAAATCATCCTTGTTTTTCTCTGTGTATTTACTTAGAGAGTGAGTCGTTGTTGGCTTAAGACCAATACAAATCTTTCAAATATTTCGAAATATACTTAATATATTCCCGAAATTTACATTAGAATTTTATACTTGTATCAAGTATTTTCGAACTTACCGTACTATTGACATTTAATCAACTACAAATCTCTTGTTTTCTATTTTCTGAGTGTATGAATACCATTGACTTGTTACACTGCCTTTGTCCACGTGGCCATTCTATTGGTCGACACGATTCATGAAAAAGATGGACAAAAAAAGGTTATTCATAATCTTAGCTTACATAATGTTTTAAATCAAGCACAACGGGCGAACGGAGTGGGGGGTTGGTTTCAGTTAAAAGTCGCTCTTAGTTGGTTGGTTCTCAAGGTTCATTCAATATATCGAGGGAAATTCTTTAGATTTTCTAAAAATAAATCGACATTCCTTTTGAAGTGCTATTGTTTTTACCAGGCATTCATGTACATT
Organism: Lordiphosa andalusiaca; assembly: GCA_035044965.1. Taxonomy (NCBI): domain Eukaryota; kingdom Metazoa; phylum Arthropoda; class Insecta; order Diptera; family Drosophilidae; genus Lordiphosa; species Lordiphosa andalusiaca. The sequence continues at coordinate 126,623 of JAWNNM010003188.1, forward strand.
GTACCACACACACACACACACACAAACATGTATGCCTTTCTGTAATTAATTAAAATTGCAGTCGTTTTGAATTTATGCGCTCGTTAAAAGCAACAGCCTGGCCAAAGACACCCAAGAGACAAGCAAATTAAATATGTTATAAATAAATAAATTGCTGAATACTTAAACAAAATACATACATAAATAAAGGTCTCCTGTTTCAGCAACAAATTCCATTAGGTTAGGGCTTTAAGTAGTGCTCGTTGGCAATTTAGGTAGATGCTGCAGATGTCTGAAATGTAGGCAAATACAGCAGCAGCAGCAGCAGCAGCAGCAGCAGCCAGCCTCTAGGCTCCTCTGCACTGTGTTTGTAGTGCAAATTTTCTTTAATTAGTGCGCCATGGTGTGTGTGCTCGCTGTAAGTATGCAAGTACATGGGGAGGAGGCATTGGCTCGTCCCACTGTTTGTGTAGCCACAAGCTGGAGGTGTAGTGCTGTTTTCAGCATAACTAATTTGAAAGTTTTGGCAGCGTCAACCGCGGCAAACACGACCAAGTCCCCCGCCCACGCACCCCCTCAACGTTTGCTCAAATTGAAAGAGAAAGCTAATTAGCGTATGATTTTCCAGCCAGCTGCCGCTTACAGACCCATTAAAACCACATTAAACTGAAATCCAGCAAAATGTCACTGCTTGAAGTTAAGAATCTGTCCTAGTTGGTCAAGTATTTGGCAAAACAATACGCCATTTTAACTGCTTCAATTTGAGTTTGGCTGTAAAAGTTTTCTCAATTCTATTCTGTGTGCGCGCGTGTGTGTGTGTGTGTGTGTGTATGACGTTTGTGGCGACCTTTCTAGGAGAAAAGAACACAAAAAAAAAAAAAAAAAAAACACTTGGCAAGTTTATTAAAACTTGCGGCAAGTTGCAGACTCAACTCCTGACCCAACCCCTGCGAGCCGAGGAAGTACGCGCTGACAACCAGCAACTGACAAATGCCAACGCTAACTCACTCAGCTCCAAGCAAACTGAAATAAAAATGGTGAAAATGCCAGAGAAGAACGATTTCAAGTTTTGGCGTTTGTTTTTGCCTTTTGGCAGCATATCTTTTGAGCGGTTTTTTATTATTATTATCTTTGACCTGGGCGAATGTTTGAATGTTTCTCAATTTGTTATTTATGTGGAAACTTTGCGCTACTTTGTTATGCATTTAATGTGTGTGTGTGTGTGCAGATTTTGCATTAAGGTCAGTGGGTTGTATTTTAGTTTTTAGCTATATCTGTATTTAGTGGGTGAATACCAAGCATCAATGTTTATGAGTAGTATTTCCAATGTTTTGTCGGTTTACTTTGCCTCTCGTTGATTGAAGATAATTGAATAAAGCGCACTCGATTGAACTAAATGCTGAGTTTGATTGATACCCTGGGTTATCTTTAAGTAGGGATACAGGCTGCTTCTCTATCTAAACAAAGCAAGCCATATCTAGTCTCAAATTGCTGTCTGCAATCCGAACTGAGATCCGATCTTTTAGAAAATAAAGAAAGAAATCATGAAAAGGGAAGCACACTTGTACAACCGAAGTGAGGAGATGTTTGAACTGGAACCCAAAAAGATATTCTAGTTTAATGGATTTTTGCGTCCGATCGTTCCTATCGCAGATTTATGCTAAAGTCACCAGATCTGGTCCGTTCCCAAAAATGTGTAATATCAATATCTAAAGGGTGATTTTTTAGCTTTTGGCAAAACTGGTTTAAACAGCTCACGCACGTTTCGTGTTTTGTTTCACTGTCAAACATCTTCAGTATGATTTAACCATGAATCGTTTTACAAACGAACAATGTTTGCAAATTATTGGATTTTATTATCAAAATGCGTGCTCTGTCAAGAAAGTTCATCGCGCGCTTCTTCCATATTATGGTCAGTTCATTTTTGGCTCAATGGGTACGTAAATAAGCAGAATTGTCGATTTTGGAGTGTATATCAGCCAGAAGCATTGCAAGAGCTACCAATGCATCCAGAAAAAGTCACAGTTTGGTGAGGTTTATGGGTTGGTGGCATCATTGGACCGTACTTCTTCAAAAATTAACTGTGAATGGTGAGCACTACCGTGAGATGATATCCAACTTTTTTTTTGCCTTGCATGACATGTGGTTTCAACAAGACGGTGCCACATGCCACACAGCACGCTCAACAATGGACTTATTGAGAGGCGAGTTCGCTGAACATTTTATTTCATGTTCGGGACCGGTCAATTGGACGCCTAGATCGTGCGATTTAACGCCTTTAGACTATAATTTGTGGGGCTATGTTAAAGCTCATGTCTATGCAGACAAGCCCGCTTCAATTCACGCATTGGAAGACAACATTGAAGCATTTATTCGTGAGATATCGGCCAAAATGTTGGAAAGAGTATGCCAAAATTGGACTAAGCGGATGGACCATTTAAGGCGTGACAACATTTGTATGAAATACTCTTCAAACATTAAATTATATGGACCGTACTATCGATTCAAATAAAGATTTCATGAATTTTTCGGAATTTTTTGGGTTTTTTTTTTGAAAAACTTTCCCATAGCTCTTAAAAAATCACCCTTTATCTATTCTGAAAAGTTCAATTAGATCGGGCAAAAAACACCGGAGCTATAAGCGAAATAATGGAGCTATTAGGGGCGTCCCCCCAATTGTTTGTTAGGACTTGAACCGCTAAATAATGTTGCCTACTTTCAGGATGACCCTTTATTAGCTGTGTCAAAAACCGGTTACATTCAACACCAAAAATTCAAAAGCAAATAAATGAACACAAATGAACAGGGTATTTTGTAGTCGGGGCAATCGACTGCAGCGCCCTTACTTGATTTTTTAGGTTTTACTATGCGATTTTGCTCTAAGTGTACACTCAAATAACAAATCCGAGTATAAGAATTCGATTTAATTTATATCCGAAAGCATATCCATTGGACGATTTCCCGTATCCATTTTGATTAGCTATGTCCTACAATTTCCTTCAAAATCATCCAACGGAGCTACAAATGATGATTTTAAGGATATATAACAGATCTAAATGGATCTTTTTTGATTCTTTGTTTTTGTGTTGTTTTGGCTTATCTTATAATTTTGAAAAACAAAGAAAATCACATTTTTGTTGGTCTTGTCTGGGACTCAAATTCACAACCAGGCAGCGTTGCTCTGACCACGCATTAAATGGCATCTCAACGCACTGAACCATAGCACACGATTTTTGCCTCATGTCTAAAATGCTGTTTATACTTTTACGCTCGCATTCCTAACTTATGAACATTTTATCTCGAATGGGATTGAATTAAGTAGATTATCCTGTAAAATGTGATTGATTTTTTTACAAAATCGAATTTATCTCGCCGTTTTTTTCTGTATGTTTTTTGACAGAATATGAAACTATAAAAATCTTTTAAAACGAATTGTGATTACTCAGCTCTCGACTCTTATATCGATGACAAAAAAGCGTAAGCTACAGTCATCAGTGCCCGACTTCGATACTCTGCATAATAAGTGATTAATAGCCTTTCGCTAGTATTAATAGACATAGCATTCACATTAATGTAAACATATTAACAATATATTCGCAGACAGTGCATGATGCGGCGAGTTTTTATGCAAAGTTTGGGCAACCTTTATAGCTGTAACATCCGATTTATATGAAATTACATTGATAAATTGGTACATTAAACTGGAAAGATAAATGCCATAATTTAACAGTAGCTGTTTCAGCACAATTTGGGCGGCTTTAATGAAAATCTGTTAAGATAAATTATAGATACTGGGCACATGAACTATTTTGGAATTATGAGCTCGATGTGTTTTAAATTTAGGGAGTTTCATCAATATTAGTGGTATTCCTGAAAGTGATTTGCTTTCGATTTTGATGTATCAGCTGATCACGACAGCTCCATACAAAATTTGCAGTGTGCCCAGAATAAGTATGGAAAGTAGGGTAATACTAATTGCTTTCACGAAATCAGCTTCGACGCTGATTTCGTTTTAGCGTGACCGTTCTCATCAACGAATGCGGTCGCACTTGGTGCTGGAAAACTTGTAAGTTTGTTTGTGTTTTTCTGCTATTAAACTTAAATGCTCCTTAAGGATTTCTGCGAAGCAACATCAAAGCCTAAGCGTGCTAGCGCATTCAGCTGTACAGTCAGTTCACAATTTCATTCGTCACTATTTGCCTTTGTTTAATTTCGCGCCAAACGAAAGGAAATTAAAATAAAATCAGGGTCGTTCCGTCAACTGCTTTCGAAAGCAAATCACTTTCAGGAATACCACTTTAAATCCATTTATTTGGCCGGGTGTGGTGCAGCGGGTAGTGTGTGTATGCAAGTGGTCATGTGTTCGCTCTTGCTTTGGGACATCTAATGAAAAACGAGAAAGCCAAGCTAACTTCGTTTGTGCCGAAGTTTTTATACCCTTGCATTAAATATTTTCAAAAATACTCTTTTTCCCATTTTCCGACCGATCGTTCGTATAGAAGCAATATGATATAGTCAACCGATTTGGCCAAAAATTTGTAAAATTATGTGAAAGCATGTGAAACAAACAATTACAAAATTGCAGGATGCTTCCATTAAAAACAAACAAGTTTTTCTAATTAAGACAGTTTTTCAGACCTATCTTTTGTATGGCAGCTGTCCGAACTATAAAAAAGTATAGAAAACATGAATACAAAGTTTGGAGACGTTTCCATTAAAAAGAAAAAAGTTTTCCTCACTAAAACTAGTTTTCCGACCTATTGTTCCAATGGGTGCTATTAGATATAGTCATCCGATCAACATCCGGTAAAATTATAATTCCCTTTGCAATTGTATAAAAAGTCGGTCAAGCCCAACTATAACATACTTTGTACTTTCCAAAAGTTTTATTTAATGTGTGTTAAATCCTGGCCAGCCGGTGATGTTCAGCATAAGTGTTTGTTCACCCTATAAATCTGCCATCGATAAGCCAATCTTCACCGTTCCTTTGACGGATAGATATTGAATCTTCAGTACTAAATTTCGAAACCTCTATCTATAAAAAAAACTGTTCAGGAAACGAAGTTTTTTCCAAGTTGCAGGGTTGAAATGAAATGAAAATTAACTTGAGCTGCCTGCAAGTCTAGGGAGTTTTTGTCCCACACACGTCCAACCTCTAACTCTACATATCTGTGGGATCTGTTAGTTCATACGGACAGACAGTCGGACATGGCTATATCGACTTGGTTGTTGATGATAATCACGAATATTGTAGTGAAATTTGGTGAATTCAGATGAATTATTTTTGTTAGATGATGGGGAAAAGGTTATCCCGTCGTTGTCCAGGTAATAACTTGAAAAATTTGGTTGCTCCACCGCTTCTAGCCTCTGAGATCTACCAATTTCACAGACACGTACTCTGAAATCGATGTTTTATAGCCTTGCAGAGGGCATATTGAAATTGTCCAGATGTTTGTAACGCATAGAAGGAAACATTTTCGACCACATAAAGAATATATATATTCTTAATCAGCATGACGAGCTGAGTCGATATAACCATGTCAGTCTGTCCGTCTGTTTCTATGCTATCTCCTCGGTCAGTTTTAAAGCTATCGCCACCAAACTTTGCACGTAGTCTTCTGGTACAAATCGGCACCACTTAATAAAATCTGAGTTTTTGGTATTATTTAGATGGTTTAAAGATACATCAGCTGTAAAAATTCCGTGGTATTGTCAAATCTGGAAGGTCATTTTAAATTTTGAAAACTTTGACCAAGATTTTCCGACCAAAGAAATGGGAGTACAAATTCATGAATATTGTAATGGATAAGTACGTTAAATCTTATTAATTTTCAGGCATCTTTGCATAATAAAACAGGATATAGGACTAGATATTTCATTATTTATGTTTCAGTATTTCTGCATATTGCATCGTTAACCAATAGACCTATTGCAATAGACCTATAATAGCAATCCCTGATTCAAAATATTCCAAAATCTCCTGGGGCACTTTTCCCAGGCTTATTCTGCTATGCCCTTTGGCCGAAATCGGACATATATAGAGTAGCTGTCATACAAAAGTGAAGTCAGAAAAGTTGTCTAATTGAGAAAAACTTGTTTTTTATCAGTGGATATGTCCTTCAAATGAGTTGAAAAACGTGCTGCAATTATATACAAACTTCGGCCGAGCCGAAGTTATCTTTCCTCCATTTTTATCACCCCAAGAGCAATCATAAAATTTATAGATCTCATCGGATAAAGCTTTTTCATTTTTTCGGTTTGGTTGCTTTAATCACGGTTTCTTCTAGGATTAAGTCTTTTCCAAATAAGGAAATATCCCAGAACACAGAGTGTATGTTTGGTCTTGAGCCTCGTTAGTTGTGTTGCAATGCAATCACGGTAGCATCAACGTAACAACAAAAATTGGCGTTTCTGCGTACTTCCAAAAACTTTGACTTTCATTGATGTGTTGTTCTTCATCGTCCTCTGCTCAATTTAAGGCCAGAACATTCTTAGTCAGCATTATCTTATGGCCATTGGTGAATAAACAATGCAGAATGACCCACTTGCTGCAGCACCAACTGTCAGGTTCACAGTTCACTGGTCAGACATCATTCTGGCTACTCCTGCTGTATTTACTGCTGCTGTCCAAATCTCTCGGCTGGCAAATAGGACACCACTAGACGAGTTGACGTTGGTGATGATTTGATGCTGATGCTTGTCTCCTGCCGGCCTGCCTGCCAGTCTGTGCATTGGCAAAACGATTCTGATTGAACACAACAATTTTGAAATTGCTAAACACACACACACACACACGCAGCGAGGGGGTGATGGGAGGGGGATGGGGTCTCCACACGTACACATTACGTGCTGTGACATTGCTGCCGACAACGAGCAAGTAAAAATTTAAACAGTCGACTCAATCAATTGCCAGCCATTCGCATCTGTTTGACAATGTTTGTTTGCCTGTGTTTGGGGATGTCTCACAGACACATTGCCGTTAAATGATTTTTAGCAAAAATCGTGCGGACATGACACACTCAAGTGGCTTCTGTGCTTCTACCACCCCTATCCATCTCAAGCACGTGATGGCTCTTGCCCCATCGAGTGGAGACCCTCAAGTAATTTCCATTAAGTAAGTGTTTTGCCACTTAAAATGCGAATGCATTGCCATTGGTAAGGCACAGATTGCAGTCGGGCCCAGCGACAGGCTTTAAGACGCTTAAGCCGCTTTGTCACAATTTCCGGTCCGCTTAAAGCTGTTTGCCGGTGTTCTACCTGAGCTGCAAATTATACAAACAACAGCTGGCCATCATCATCAACATCGTCATCATGATGAACCAGCCAAATGTTCTTTCGTTTTGAAAATGCCATTTCCGACAATTCCCCGGAAATCTAACTTCCGCCCAAGAGAATGGGTAGGCCATGAAAATGGCGACACAGGCCGATACTAATGGCGCCATTGTTGTTGTTATGTGTGTACCGTTGGATGTAGATGTGTTGGGGGAGGACGGAGCAAAAAGAACAACAACAACAAAAAAGACGAGCTTATAAAGTTAAACGAATGGCGGTGCGTTGGTCATTAGACCAGTAGTATTCCATGAGAACCACAATACTCTGTTCAAGAGAGAATGAACAGAACTGAGTTGTTGACAAAACTGAGCGAATGAATATGGTCTTATTAATCTTATTCAGTAAATCATACTCTAATTCAGTGACAGTTGTTGAGTGGCTCTTGTCCAGCAACTTCTTTGAATAACCCCTTAAGCTAAAGGTTGTTACCGCTAGAATCCCATAAAGTAAATATATTCTTGATCCGCATCAAGAGTCGAGTCAATACACACTGAGCATGCACTTTGTTTTTAGTGACTCTTTTTACAAGAGTCTTGTTCACGGACTTGTTTATTTAGAGTCTAAGACTGTTGTTTAGTGGACTTTTGATTTTGATATTGTTTCTCTGGTTTAATTACTCTGTTAAATGACCTTTGTTCAGTGGCTCATTTTCAAACACCTTTTTCGGAGACTCACTTTCGGTTTATTTTGTTCAGATTCTCTTATGCAGTGGCACTTTGTTTCATCGCCTTTTGTCTAATGACTCTTGTTCAGTGATTTTGTAGTTGGAAAGTAGAGAGATAGATATATATTGATTTGGACATTCTTGCAACTTCTCTACTCTTAATTGTTATTGTATTGTAACCTAGATCTCAGAGAGAGAGAGAGAGAGGAACTAATGTGGAACGGCACGCTGATCAATTGGAATTTGGAACGAATCGTGGAGTCAGTCGCTGCGTTACCATTAGACGAAAATTCGTAAATGGTCCATCCGAAGTTTTTAAAGTTCTAAACTTGATAAATTTTAACTTTACAACGGTGCATCCGATGTAAACGGCATAAATTGTGAATATACCAATTACAAGTCATCTATATAAGAAAAATTAAGAGAATCCCATGAGACGAATGTTTAACATATCATGTCTTCTTAAGCAACTCTTCTTCTAACACTCATGTTCTGCGTGACGCTTGTTCAGCGTCTATTGCTCTGTTACTCTTGTTCAGTGACTCTTGTTCAATGACCTGAGTTCAGTGAATCTTTTTAGTCTCTATTGTTCAGAGACTATTGGTTCATGACTCATTTGACAGCAAATTTTGTTTGATCACTGTGGTTCAGTGATGTTTTTTTCAATAAGTCATTTTCAGCTGTTCTTGTTTCGTTTCGTGTTTCTTGTTCAGTGAATCTGGTTCTTGTTCAATTGTTTAGAGACTATTGTTACTCTAGTTATTACTACTGTTCAGTGACTCTTTTTCAGTGTCACTTTTGTTAGTTTTTTTATGGCCGGTGACCCTTGTTTAGTGACTATGGTACTGTGACTATTGTTCAGTGATTTATTTCTCGTTTATGCTTGTTCACTCGCTCCAAACGGCAGAAACGCCTCCAAACTTTGTGTACGCTCAGCATACATTCTGTACAAAGTTATCCTGATCGAATATTCTCGTTGGTACAGATTATCTTTAAGGCTGGCTTGACCGACTTTCTTTCTTGTTTATTTTATGTAGTTTCACACAATTGTTCCCAGCTCGGGAAACCACTTAACAAGAATTTTTCAAAGCAATGGATAGCTTTCCAAAAAAGATACTTTGCGAGCAGCAACGGTATACAAACTTCGACTGTGTTGGAAGATAACTTTCCTCTATTTTATCCGTTGATTCTCTTACAGCCACTCTTGTTGTTCAGTGACTCTTGATCAGTTTTTATCTTTTAGAGACTATTGCTCAATGACTTTTTATAACTGATTCATTTTCTGCGTCTATTGTTGAGTGACTCTTGTTCAGTGACTCGTTCAATGACTTTATATAAACTTTGATCGTAGAGTAAAAAGGGAATAGTAAATGGAACCAAGGAGTCCCTTAAGAGGAACAAACGATGCTTAGCTGTTTGATTCCTTAACTGAAATATACTGAAATCTTACGCTTTTTTTTTCAACAAAATTAGTAAGTAATTTTAATTTTTTCGGTCCCCCTGGTATCTGGCAAGGGCAACGATTAACGCAATCAGCTGATTATTTTCAACATAGCTGACTTTAGTCTGGGATAAAACTAAATAGGTATTGGTTTTTAGCCGGCTCCAAGTCCTGTTTTTTACAGTGTGTTTTATTGTAAAACAAATAAAACGCCACTCTTTTGGGATAGATCTTTGAACTTGATCTGAACAAAAAACTGTGCCATATGGATTTGTTATTGCTTTCACATTTCGTTTCGTTTTCATTAGCACTTTTAGTCAAACAGTGAACAAAATATGCTTGCCATATTTCATAAGTTCTTAAATCGTAGTACTATTTACGACTCACTGCCAGTTCTGGTTCTGGCTATGTTTATTTTATTATTTATTTCACAGAAACAATCCTGAGACCTTGAACTAGGCACATGGGTAGGTCTCTAGCTATGTTATTCTAATAACTTTGGGCCCACTTCAAGCTGTTTTAAGAATTGTTGTTCTCCAAATTGTGGCATTAATGAAAATGTGCTCAATGTTCCCAATGGAGACCGGCCATAGCTTGGGTTTTTCTTAATAAACCATGTTCGGCTACTTTTGATAAAAGGTTAAAAAAACGTAAATTTGGTCGTGATGGCAGCAGCGACATTTGATCTGGAACTTAAGCGCCATTGTCTGGCCTTGGTTGGGTTTTTGCTTTATGTTTTGTAGCTGATTGCTGTTTTGTTGTGTATGAAGTGGCTTGTTTTCCGCTTCCTTTCCCCCTGCACCGCCGAGTTCGGGCACTTCATTGCTTATTGGGTCAAGCGGCTGGGCCCAAAAGTGTAGCAAGCGACAAACAATTGTTTTATGCTGTGGCTTTCCGCCCCTCTGGTCAGCTCTGGGCGGGGTGCAACCGAAAATCAAGTTCAGTTCTGTGCAGTCTGCCGTGAGGCTCAACCTGACTGGCTTGTTTTGTTTGCTTGACTGAGGACTCGGACACGGACACGGCCACGGACTCGGCTGGTCCACAGCAGGCCACTACTCCATTGGTAGTAAGACTGTGTTTTCCTGTCATGACCTTGCTCTGCTTTTCTCTGGGCACTTTTGTGTGCTAGCAAATTGCTTTTATATTATTTGAAGCTCTCTTCGGCCCGTGTTGTATCCACACATTGTGCCTGCTGTGCCCTACACTTCCGTCCTCCAACTCCTTTTATGTGAACTCTCCTTACTTTTGGGGTCAGTTCCTCACGCAGTTTTCCTCGGCTGAGTTGCTGCTTCTTGTCTTGTCATTGTTTGTTTAATTTTGTATGCCGGATATCCCAGCGTGTTTTTGCCATTGTCCTGCTGTCAACGAAATGCCAAAAACAACAACAACAACAACAACAAATACAATGGCAACCACAGTTGGTCGCTCTCGTTTTCCACTCGTCATGTTTATGCCGTTGACAACAAAAGAAATTAAATTGCCAACATTGAAATTCAATTGTATCCTCCTTTGGACGCACTCACGGATAAAAAGTAGATGGCGACGAAGAAGCGAATTCTCAACAGCCGCACCACGCGGAGACTGGTGACATCTTGAATGGTTATTGCCGCTGACTTATTGGAGCATTGATTTGCGTTGTTGTTGCCTTCCAGGAAGTCAACATTTTTGAGTGCCGCTTTCAATTTATTAAAAAACGCGTGAGGCAGCCATAAAAAGGTCACCGATGCTGATTATGTTGCCAATGCAAATGTCCAAATTTAGAACGTAGACAAAACTGCGAGAGCTTCACGGTGGAGCTGCTGACTGAGGCGGTTTTGAAGTGGTTAGCAGAGGGAGGGGGGCGGACCCTGTTTGATGGAATATCTGTGGTACTTCCAATGAAATTATAGCAATTTAATGGACGACTCACAGGTTCAAAGGAATGATTGGTAAACAGTGAGGGGAATCAATGGAGAAGGTGGGATGGAAATGTTTTGAAAATGTTTCACTTAAAGCTTCCCCAAACCGGCGAACACTTTGGCGGATTCGTTTGTTTTCATACAACAAAATTTTGAGAATCAACTATTTCAATTAACCAGCAAAAAGACCCAATTAAACTTACTTGGGTTGAGCTGCTAACCGGCTTCGGCAGGGTATTGCTGGGGTCACTTGTTATTAAGCAACCAGGCTATGCTATCACAAATCATTGTTGCCAAGTTAATAAAAAGAACAGATTTGGAGTTGCTCAAATCAAGGATGAAACGCGGTGTAGGGACATTGTGTTATATCTAGCCGATTTCCATTCAATGACTCAACTTTGGCCCCCGTTGTGTATAGTCAAGGGATTTTAGTATTGGCAAAATTAAAAGTGAATGGAAGCGCCATGTAAATAAGAACTACTGGTTTTTGTTTCTAGAAAGCAAGTACTCGAAAAATAGATTTTATCTTCACCTTCGGACTGAAATTTCAAGCAAAAGAACAACATCCGATATATCCTAGATCACGTCAATCCTATTTGAACTTGGAATGAGAAGATCTGGGACTGACCGACTTCTGACAACGTTTGGATATTTCGGATATCTCGAATTTTGTTTTTTCTGTGTACGAATTGAAATATGTGTGTGTTTTTTGAAGGCCAAACAAAAGTCCATTTTACAAAGAAAATATGTAAAGGAACTGTAGTTGACTTGTACTTATTGTACTTTACTCCAAAGTACGCTGTTCCCTTGGCTTCATTTGTATACACACATTCACAAACGCACACTCACGCTCTCACACACGCACGCTCTAACTGACGATACATTACCCTCCGCACCGACAAGCAACATAGTTTCGTTTGTAGCTCCGATGTTTTTTGTCCGATCTTAATAAGTATTTTAGACTAGATAGAGATTATGACTAACTCGTAAAATATTAAGTCACGAGGCTTTAACTTTAAAGTTGTGACTGTGATAGTTTTTAGCGATTTAAGGGGGGAGAGGGGATCATTTTTCAAATCTGAAATAAAATTGCTCTGCGTATGGTATACACCTACTTACACGCAAAAACATGAGGGTCTATTTCTTATAGTCTCTGAGATCGACGCGCTCATACAAAACATTTAAATGAGTGGTGATTCTAGATTCTAGCTTTATGTATGTACTAAACTCGAAAATGTTTTCGGAAATGGACCATCACCTCTAGATTTTTGGATTTTAGTGCTTTAAGTTGCTTAAAGTGCCTAACTGCTTCTTATGAGTGCGTTTTTACTCACACAATCAAAAAACCAAAATCAGAAACAACAACTACCTCAAGAAAACGAAAGAGAAAACCGATTACTGCCGGTTGTGTGTTTGTGCTTGTGTCTGCGCGTATTGTTGTTGCCTTTAATTCCGCAAGAGCATAGGAGAGAAAGGCAAGAGAGACAAATACCCATTATGCGCATGGCTGAGGCGTTCGGGCATTACAACAACATAAGCGCATGAATCGTATAGAGCATAGGCATCGCTGTTTTAAACCATTTTCGAACCGGTACTCACACTTGGGACATAGCCTATGACTTCTTGCAGTTTTCTTTTTGGTAGTGTGTTGACCAGATGCATGATTCAAACTCAAGAATAAGTCTTACCAGAGAAACATATAGTTGTTTGGTGACATAAGGGTCTTTAAATTCCGTGGACCAATGACCGAAATATAATCATTGAAACATAATTTGGCCACAAATTTTATTTCCAGGTCGTCAAATTTGTAGATATCATAAAGTTGTACCGATAAGGCGTAGTGGTATGACAAGTTCGATATATCCACTTCTCATTGTTGAATGCCAGACTATGCATCAATTATTTCTATGACCTCTGAAAGATTTTGCTGGTTATTTGTATATCTATTTCAAGAGCCTTTTAATCGATTATCAGTTTATTTCTAATCACACAAACCAGCTTAATTTCATGAGCTGAATTAGGATAAGCCGCTCACTATGAAACGTCTCGTTCTCCCTGAATCCCAAATTCTAAAAAAGAGCAAAAGGAGAAGCTCTTAAATGATGCAGAGAGTCAGAAGCTTGCGTCGCTTTCAGAGTGGGAAAATTAATATACTTTTATTTAATCATTTTGTTTAATGGTTGATCTTTTTTTAATGCAACCATGAATCAATATTAAACACATACAGAATATCCGTTTTGCGCGGCCAGCATTGTTTTTATTTTTAATTTTATTTTCTTTAAAGCCTTCTCTGCTGCGCTTTAACTGCAATTAAAAGCATTAAATGAGTGCATAATTAAACAGTTTTACCCTCTTTATGGCGCATTAATACATTTGCATATATAACTTTTTTTAACTATATCCCCGTCCGCGTCTCCCACTCGTCGCCGTGGCGCACAATCAACCGGGTAAACAAGAAGGATAATGCATTTGGTTCAGGCCATGCACAAAATGCTCTTAGCGTGAACGTTTGCGCATTTTGCCAAATATTAATTCAAATGAGGAGAAACATGATGATGATGATGATGATGATGAAGAGGAAAACGATTGGGCAGCCAAGCGGATTAAACGGTCTTATGAGCGCCTACGGGCCGCAATCTGGTGTGCAAGATGCAATTGCTAATCGCCCAACAAAGGGACAATTTGGTATTAGATACAAATCACATTTGGTTATCATTACCACAACCTCTTGCCGAATCGGAAAGCAATCCAATGCAGAGCAATATGCAGATGAGTTAGATGAATGCCAGCTCATTAATATGCAGATGTACGTATTTGTACTCGCATGTGCAAATGCCCAATTGATTGCGAGAAATTTAAATTAAATGTAGTCAGGCGAACGCAAATAAAATAAGAGCAGAAATTGTAATAAGCATTCCCCGGGCAGATGAGGTAGCACACACCGGATATTGTCAGTATCGAACGAGAGAATTATTAACTTGTGCCTTTTCCCTTGTCACAGACAGTTCGTATTTTTTGGTCTCATCAAAAAGTAGCTGTAAACATATATCGCTCTGTGGTCTGTCTGTCGCCTCGACTTGTCTAATTGTGAGGCAGTTGCTACCAAATTATATGCCGCACCATATTTGAGTGCCAAGGTGACAAGCAGGTATTTATTTTGAGCAAAACTTTATACAATGTTGAGCATTGACAGAAATGGAAAATTACAAAATGCTCAGAGAAATTCAATTGAATGATTTTGACATTTTACCTAATTGCAATTTGTGGAGCCAGAGCTAGACGGAAAAAGTTGAAATGAAAATACCCTACGGGAACTGTCGCGTAGATCGAACTGTAATCTTTTGTGGCGCGATGATTGGATGTGGATGTCAGACTCTAATTCCATGTTCCATTGCGGTAGTTGGTGGTCAGAGAAACTGAGAACAGATTGTGCCAGATTATCCTTGAGAACTGCTCATTCAAGGGTAAATGCGGAGAGCGGTTTCATAAAAGCTGAAATTATTTTTCAAAAACCCAAATATATATATTTGTATATCCTCATAATTGAACAAATTAGAATACCCTGACGCGTTCTAGATTCCTAATCAACATTAACAGCTGTGTCCTTCTCTCCGTCCGTCTGTCTGTTTGCATGACCGCTCTGATCTGATAAATGGTAAGAGGCTCAATGTGAATGCATCTTGTACTAACTGGCAGATCAAAACTATGCTCGATTTGTGCAAATTTGGAAAAATATAAAATCTCAAACAGTTTGTAACCTTTGAACCTTCTGAACGAATGATCAGATGTGAAATGAAAGCAATTAAAAAAAGATTCTATATTTGATATTTGCCCTCTCGTAACTTATGACCAGAAGGAACGAAGCATCTCCGACCCCATTAAGTATATATATTCTTGATGCTGAACAGCCGAGTCTATATAGCTATGTCCGTCTGTCTGTCCGTATGAACGCACAGATCGCAGAAACTTCTTATATTTGCAGGCAGATCAAGTTTATTTTTAAATTTGGCCACGCCCCTCTCGCCCGCGTATCTATTTTAAAGATAGCTGGTTCGTTCTTTCTATACTTGTTTAGTAATCAGGATCACTTATCGATCCACCAAATTAAGTGTTTGATTTCGTTGGAAACAAGTTTGATATAGTCGGTCTCGACCGACTTTCTGTCTGTGACAGATAATCTAACAATCTATGGCCGATTCCTCATCTTCTATATCGTGATATCTGTCACATAAGCTCACAGAATAAGCACGGATTTTACATCTTCTTAATTGCCCGATCTATTACATAAACTTACAAATAACAAAGTAAGTTCTGTATTTGTCTGTCACATAGCAGCTATTTAAAAGAATTTTAGGAAATCGAACCTATCCCTTTTGTTCAGCTCAGACCTGAATCATAGCTTTGTTAGTTTTTGAGACAGATAGTAGAAGATGAGACATCGGCCATTAGTAAGAAAGATTTAGCTGTTTTTTAGTGTAAGCACTTCCAAAGCTAAGGAAATCTTATATTTCCAGCATATCTACAAATGAATGCGGTCCCATGGTTCCAACCAAAAATTGTCAATGGTTAATGTTAAAAACTTTGAGGTTAGAGGTTTTGGGGTTAGGGTTTTAGGATCAAACCTTCGCTTGGCCCTTGAATTCACAAGTGAAATAGTAAACTGATTGGTTTCTTAAATACAGAGACAAAAAATCAGTTTAAAAAACCAAGATTATAGTCTCAAAACCAAGACGAAACGATATCAAAAGTGTACAGAATCGAGGAAACCCAAGATTGTTGTTCAAATTCAATACAAATTGAGAAATTTATCATAAAGATCGACTTTGATATAAATCATTCCAATTTTTATACTCTGTACCGTAGGTACATAGAGTATTATAAGTTTGTGCAAAAGAATGTAACAGGCAGAAGGAAGCATCTGTGACCTTATAAAGTAGATCTGTTCTTGATCAGCATCAACAGCCGAGTCGATATAGCCATGTCCGTCTGTCTGAGGCTGATCGGTTGTCGATATTTTATGTTTAGCGTATAATTTCGTTGGTACAGAGTCTAAAATATACTCTATGTCAGCGAAAGTGTATGCTCAGCATGAACTATGATGCTGTTTTAGTGCGCTGCAGATGCTGTACATCCGAGCAGGAGGGGTGGGAGAGATGCCTTCTTCAGTATAAAAAGTAAAGAAATTTGTTACCCATTGTTTGTCATGTTTTACCTTAAGTCAATCACTTTCGTTCTACTCCTATATATTCAGTTACTTCAGTCACTAGTTTGCACCTTTCTTGTCATTGAAGCTGTTTGCTGGCATTCGTTTTCATTCACCTCCTTTCCAATTATCCTAAGCGCAATTTTAATTAAATGCAAGTCGTTGTTGCAATAACACATTCCCCAAAGAACGTACAGTTCGCCCGCTTGTAGATGGCCTTGAACACAAAATACCGCTGATGGCACCCAGCAGACGAAGTCAGGGCGTTAAGTGAGCCACAACACACCGTATCCCATTCCCATCCCCCATTTGCCGTCGTCTCGCATTGAATTGTGCGGTTTTCCATCTGTTTTATGGGTTTTAATTTTCATTGCAACGCTAAAACGTGTCGTCGTCAATGTCAGCCCCCAGGAAGGAGTACCGAAACAACAGCAACACCAATTCGAGCAGGCTAATAAACACTTTTATAAAATTCTAAAATCGCACGTGTTGCGCTTGTCAAAGGGGTGGCGTGTACAATAAAAACAGAGCTAAGTGCTTGGGCATGTTGCTGGAGCCCGTGTCGTAGGTGTGCTGCATGTGGATGCGGTCATAAAAACCAAGTGGGGAAGTGGCATCGATAAGCTGTCAGGAGCAGTGCAACGCATGTGCCATATAAAAATGGCGTTTTGACATGACCACCCGAGCAGGGAAGGGAACTAATGAGCATTATGAATGCTTTGCCATCACCAGTCGAGTCATTGCACTTGAGTGCCTTCACTTGTGTGCCCTGTCGTTTATGAATCCTTTATACTGTGCAAACTGCCTGCATTGAGAGAGAGCGAGAGAGAGCGCGCGCGGAACAAAAGCAACAATAAATATCTTGCCTGAACGCAGGCCAATCTGAATGGGAGGGTAGCGAAAAAGTAATTGAAACTTAAATAAACAAAATGCAAGGAGCAGCAGCAAACTGTAAACAGTAACGAGTGGAGTTGCAGCCAGTGAATGAGGTTAAAAAGCAAACTCCTCCTTCTCATCACATGCTCCACTGCAGCTCAAGTGTATGCCACTTGAGCACAGCCTCATTAAAAGCAAAAGAAAAAACAAAAAAAGATGCAAAATGAAACAAAAACAACAACCGTTTCTACTCACTCATAAAGAGGCGCATGTTCCCTTGTTTCTGCTTTTGTTGGCATTCATTTCGTTCATCATATTTGCTTTGGGTTCGTGCCTGGCAACATGTCTCGGCTGGCAACAATGCTGCCGCAACATTTCCAGAGTGCTAATTTTGGAATTGTGTATTTTTCGGGGTGTGTTTTCCTTTTGGGCTGTCTTCGACGATTTAGCACTGAGAAGTTTTCAGTCGTTTTGTCAACTTTGTCGTGGGCGCGCGCGTCTGGCTCCACCCGAATCCTTGTGCCCCAAGCGCCTTTCGTTTCCTTTCACAAACACCAACTGCTTCATTATACATACAATATAGCTAAACATTGTTCTATTATTCATTTCGCTTGCAGAGCACTTCCGGCATCGACAGCTGGATGCACACACAAATAATTCATAAAAAATCTCCAGCCAAATGCTCGCTATCCAAATAAACCGCGAAATAACAGCAAACAGCAATTAAGAGGCGGAAATTGAAATGTATACACAATCGGCAGAAATCAAACGCCCGCGCGTTCCGACCGCAAAAAGTGCCAAATCGAAAAGTGCAAATCAAAAGTAAACTCAAGTGTGCAGGAAAATTATTAATTATTCGACTGCCCCGGCTGATTAGCGGAATATTCCACACACACTCACACGCACACACCCAATTCGGTTTATGGGCCAATTTGCCATCGCCCAGAACCAAAACAACTGCCAGACGGGCATTAATAATTTGCATATTCCCCCAATCGCAAAACTGTAAACATCTGAAACAGACAACGCGGCGTGTGAAGTTGAAGTGTTTATTAAATAGCTGGCCGCAAATGTTGCGGATCTTGAAGTGAGAGACATTCGGCGGGGTCCTGCCACCGGCACCAACCGGCAACGCCAACATATCATGTTGGAAGATTTGTCAGTCGACTTGAGTGAGATTCATAAAATCAGACAGAAAGCAATGGATACGGCGGCGGCACACAGACGACAGCATCGACGGCAACGCGACGCGGAATGGATGATCCAGGCGAAATACTGCTGGATACTGCTCGCAGTTGTGGTGCTAAGCATGGGTGAGTTTAAGGCTTATTATTTTACATTTATTTAGTATTAATTAGCTTAATGGTGTTAGTTGGAGTTGAGGAAATGTAAATGGACAGCCATTGCTTAGAACTTTTCCAAGGATTGTTGCGTTGATGGAGAGCATGGAAGAGTACGAAATCATACCCTTAAGAGTTATTGGAACGAGTCGATGTTTATTACATGCTAAAAGCCCGTTCGCACTCTTCAATTAAATAGTGGTTCGAGCCCTTGATAAACATTGTTGGAGTTCTATACCGCTCCAGGGCATAAAATAGAGTCAAAATCCTTTATAACGAACTTTAGTAGCTTTTCAAAGATATTCTTGTGTCTGCGTGAACAAACATGTCTCGGAGAGGGCAGGAGATAGAGGAGGTACTTCTTGTTCTTGCAGATGGATTCAGTTTATTTTCCAATTTTAATAAATACGGGAGTGAGTTTATTTTTTTTCTGTGGACCTCTGAGTAAATACAGAGAGGCATTTCAATACACTTTCCGTGAGACCATTCAGAAAACTAGCAGTTTCAAAATCAAATAGAGAGGAAAGTTAACTTCGGCTCGGCCGAAGTTTGTATACCAATGCAGCACGTTTTCTAACGAATTTGAAGGACATATCCACTGAAAACAAATAAGACTACTTTTGTATGACAGCTATACTATATCGCTGTTCGATTTCGATCAAACTTAGCATAGAAAACTAAGAAATACAAAGATTGGAGGCGTTTTCTTTGAAAACAAAAAAATTTTTCTCACTAAAACTAGTTTCTCAACCGATCATTCCCATGACAGCTATAACCTATAATCATACGATTTTGACAAAACTTTGATGAATTGTCTGAAAAGTAAATATATGCCAAGAGAGAGGTTCACATTGAAAACAAAAATGTTTTTCTTACTAAGACTCTTTTTCCAACCCTACGTTTGTATGGCAGCTATACAATATAGATGTCCGATTTCGACAATCGAATTTCCTTGGCAGAATCAAGGAGAATCATTGAAAACTTGTAAATACAGAGCTTGGAGACGTTTGCATTGAAAACAAAAAAGTTTTTCTCACTAGAACTAGTTTTCCGACCGATCGTTCCTATGGCAGCTATATGTTATGGTCATCAGATCCGGCCGGATGTATACAAATTGAATTTAAACTTGATATTCATAGCAACTATCTTACTATTTGCAGTTGACCTTTTTGCTCTAAATGCTGGACAAAATCGAGTTAAAATTGATATTTTGAGAGCAATTTTGAGAATCATTTGAAATCGAACCTAAGACTAAGCATAAAGTTCTGTTCTGTTTTGTAAAAAGTACATTAATTGTAAAAATATTTATAGCACCAGTATCTTTAGATGAATGAAATACATGATAAACATGATTATCATAAATTGTGCTTAAACAGTTGGGAAGTTCCACAAAAAACAAATGACATAAACATTTTATCGATTTTCTGGCTCATTTGAAGGAAACCGACAAAAGTCGTTAAGAACTAGTGGGTCGATTATGAGTACCATTAAGATGTTTTCAATTTGCAAAACACATTCCTCATAAGTGCTCTCCAGCACTGTTAATATGTTAGTCTATTCATGGTGTTATGGCAAGCCTTACTGAGCATGTTTGGCTTTGACATATGTTTGCGCATTACCATATCCCATAAATATCAGCCTTTATACATACGTGTATGTTCGAAGCAAACATTTACAATTAAAGTCCAATTTTGTTTGCACAGTGAGTACAAATTTGGTTTGCGTGGGGGAACTTAGTTTTAGGTTTTGGCCTTGCATTTGCTTTAAAATTGATATTAATTTTGTCCATCTTGCCGTTTCAAATGGAGAATTCCTCGTGTCAGTTTGTAAGCCTTGCTTTCAACAAGCTTTAATGTAGTAGCCAATCTATCGCCTTAGTGTTCAGAGGTTTTTAAAACAAATTGGAATGCTCAACATTTATAAGTGGATGTTAGTGCTGGCCTCACTTGCAGCGTTGGCTTCCCCTCAACTATTGAAATATTCTTTGTAGCTGTTGTTCGCTTTAAGCAAACTCTAGTCATATTTAATGAACAATATTCATGCCCCAGACACAACGCCTTTATCTTGAACTGTCTGTCTGAAGACCCCTTCCATTCAACTTATCTAACATCTTTCATCTAGCTCGCACATTGTCACCCACAATCCCATTACCTTCTCCATCTTCAGTTCGAACCCTTAACTCAATTGCATGCTCCACTTTTCCCCACAAGTTCAATGTGGGCAGGCAGCCCCGGCAATTGACAGCACTTCTATAGCTGCTCAATTAAATGCCTAGAGCGTGTCCGGGAAGCATTCCAAGAAGCAGCAGACACTTTTTAAGCAATACCAGCCATCAAATTGAGCAGCAGCAGCCGCACAAGCGTGCCCGCTCCAGACAGGGAGGCGGGAGGAAATTAAAGAAAAAAGAGTGCCCACACACTCCACGAAAATAGCGACACTTCCCATGGGTGGGTGGGGGTGCAGACGGCAAATGACATTTGAAACAACACTTTGCCATAATAAAATACCAATAATAAAACACGAACAACAAGCGACAGCGAACCAACGCCACTTGATGACACGATTGACTGAGTGAGTGAATGAATAGTGGGAAGATCCTACTCGAGAGCGGCAGGCAATAAAAAAGGATTGACAGCCAAAGTCAGTCACTGGTCGTCGATGTCTAAGCCGTGCGAGGTGTCAATGAAGGGGCGACAGCTCGAGAGACAATCACCAATGACATCGGCTCCCCCCGCCCGGTTGTTGTGGCGCTAATGTTGATGCGGAATGCTTGTAAAAAGTTTTTAATGGCGTTGGCTCTTGGCTGCCGTGTCGTCATGGTCACATGACAAATCTGTGCCAGGCTGTTGCTTCGTGTCGACGTGCCCGCTAATGAACAGCTTAAGCATCATCTCGTCCAAGTGTGCAGCGCATTTCAATGGGAACGTCGCTCCTCCATGTTGTGTGTGCGGCTTACAATTGAAGTGCATTTTGGGGCTATCGAGAATCGAAGAGGAGGCGAACTGCTGCTGCTGCTAGCAGAGATTTGTGTGCTGTGAACCGTGACTTTTAGGTTGTTGTAGGTCGTTGGCGAGCAATGTGAACATTTTTGCAGGGGGTGGGGGAGAAAAGGCACCCCTTTATTAAATGGAGCCTCTTAATGGACCGGGTTAATGGGTTAGCAGCCAAGTGAATTAGGTCTAAAAATGGGTATAAATTAAGTGTGATATATGATCAAGGAAAGGCAATTTCGACGGGGCGGATAAAATCAAAAGTGGACAAATTATAAAAGAAACTTAGTGTATAGAAGTGAGGTAACGGGTTTTTTGGAAGCAAATGCGGTGCAAAGTACACATACCTTACTTAATTTGATCTGAGTGGAACATAAAAGGACTTCCATTTTGACTAAATGACTAGCAGAGTTCAAGAACGTTTTGATTCAAATGTTGCACAGTAACAAAATAAGATCCATATCAATTTGATATGGGCTGGTTTATTTGTATACATACTAATTCGAAACTCTGTCATTTGGGGAAATTTCGAAATCTGAAACAAGCTTGATATGCGTACGGTATACACGCACCTTCATGCAAAAATTTGTGTCTCTATCTCTTATAGTCTCTGAGATCGAGGCGGTCATACAGACATGCCGGACATTGTTGCATCAACTCGGCAATTCATGCTGATCAAGAATATATATACCTTATGGGGTCGGAGATGCTTTCTTCTGGCTGTTACATACTTTTGCACAAACTTATTATACTCTGTGTACCTAAGGTACGGAGTATATTTAGAGCAGGCTGTATAAGATGTCATTAACAATATATTTTTTTAATGTATTTTAACAAAATGACATTATTAAATATTAATTTAATCTTTAAATATATTATTTGCCTGAAAAATAAAAGAGTGATTTTTCGAACAGGTCATTTTCAAGTTGATTGACATGAGAAAATATTGCATTGAGCCCCAAATCCCATTATATTTGTTGAATTTTGAGTGGTAACACTTGATCGTTATTGAAAGAATTGGTATGTTTTGGCTTATCAATATTGGAATAACTTGATTATGGATTACAGAAAACAATAATATTACCGTCTTCCACTTCTTGTTAACACCCAAAATGAGACACACCTCTGAGGTAGACGACTTTCTCAAAACTACAATTCAGCATATCTCCACTGCATTGTTATCTTCCGACTCGCATTTCCTGTACTTAAAATGTTAAAAGCGTTCCTAGTTGAAGTTAAAAAAAAAAAAACTAAATTCAATGGAATATTCCATTAGTTTAAAGACGAATCTGTTCTACATCCCCAAAACTTATTGAAACCCTTTACTTTTGAAGTGCTTGAAATATTTCTGACGACCTACAGCAATTGGTCGTTTGTTTATGGATTACAATGAGATCTTGATCGTTTTGGGATCAAATATAGGTTATGGGTTCAAAGTATTATGAAATTTAGCCCAGAATATTATGACTTCCATTTAGAATTTTGGTTAAATTAGAGTTAAAATACTCTACACCTCCCAAAGTTTGTATTTATCACACAGTGTTAAGTTGTGAACAGTGCTGCCCATCGCTGTTCCAGCACAAATTATTGTTTTTCCTATAATTCAACTATTGATGTCAGACGATGGGATGCCCTAACACATAAGGGTTATATATTTTTGATCAGCACGATGAGCTCGTCGTCCGTCTTTTTCAATGCTCTCTTCTGCGTCAGTTTTAAAGATATCTTGACCACACTTTGGAAAACTTTTGAACATATACGCTGATCAGCCGAATCAGATGACTATGGCATACAGCTGTCAAAGGAACGATCAGTCGAAAATCTAGTTTCAGTGAGAATTGCTTTATTATTGCTTATTACATGCATCAGCACCATTTGGCCCAAATTCATCAATATCGTATGAATACATAGAACAGCTGCCTTACATCGATAAAATATCGATTAGAGCTTTAATAATGTTTATTTTTTGGCTTTGCAGCCCCAATCCAAACAATCCCTAGGCTTGTGGCACAAGAGAAAATGACTTCAGCTTCACTCCAAACGGCTACTTGCTCTACAGCATGCACCAAGAGCTGGAGAAGATGACCGGTTGTGTGAATGTTTTCATATTACATCTTTCTTATTAGCCCATCCGATTATTTGCTCCACTAGCGGCCATCGCTTAGGAGTTATGTTACTAAATCTATCCCAAAACACTCCTAAATCAAGTATTTCGGGACGAATAATATCAGCTTGTTATACTTGAATTATTATGTACAGTTTTACTTGACATAAAGCAAACTTTTAGAAGCTATAGGTCCTGCGCAACACCATCGAATGTTCTGAAAGCAAAACGACTGAAAAGAAATAACTTTCTGCCGTTTATATCTTGGCTTTGAGTGTTTGTCCTGTATATGGTTTGTTGTTTGAATCAAGTAAGTTCTCGATATCTAAACTTCCATAAAAATATATATCTGTCACATAAATCTACAAGCAGCATAGCAAAATCTAAAACACATAACACCCATTAAGAACATGTGAAAAAGGCCCCCAGCAGATGAGGTTGTAAATCAATTTAAATTTGTACTATTTACATTGGCTGATGGGCTTCAACTAATAGTCAGATTGTAGTTGAGCGATTGCAGGTGTTAGGCTGGTGTGTTTCTTATTCATTAAATTATATTTTGTGAAGGCGACTCTACAGCTCTATTAAGACAATTTGAATTCTGCTTATAAAATTCAGTTTACAGATTGCATCAGCCAACTATCTACATTTTAAGTGTACATTTTCTTGCATATTCTAAATGCAGACATATGAGTCTAAATATTGAAGTTTAAAGTTTAAAGAAATAAATAGGTAAGGGTTAAGCCATCTTCAATCAAAACACCAGTTTCGGTTGGTCCTTGAACCTGAAATCAAACTTGCCCCCCTGTGACTCTCTCGTTAAATCTATACCCCGAATTGCCAGTGTCTTTGCCAAGCAATTTTGCTGGTTATTAACAAACGGACTCACACGAAGACTGCTAGTTTTGGGTTATAAATTCATAATGCAAACCACCCCAACTTCATTTACTTCCACTCTAACCACAAATTATCATCAAATAACAAACAATTTTAATCATTTTATTCAAATTTAAAATAAACATTTCCAGCTTAAAACTGCTGAAGCATTCAATTGACAAATTTTGCATCGGCCACAACTTATTTATTTGCACGTGGGAAGCTACTTTTGTATAAACACATAATTCCCACCAACCGGCTTTCGTTCTCGCCCCGTGGATTTGTGTGCCACCCATTTATAATCAATTTCGATTTCGACATACGGCCGGTCGCCAGTTACACAAAACCAATTCGACCCTAATGTGACATGTCATTTTGTCCATTCGAGAGCATCATCTAAAACCAATTGCCATAAATTTTTTGCCACAAAGTGTGTGTGCGGCACCAAAAATGCCATTGAAATATTAATTGCAAAATAATATTGACAAGCGGCAAACAAATTACAAATAAAATATGCAAATTTTCTTGCGGAACACACGAAATGCAAATTGCAATCTGCGGCCGTGGGCCAAAAACTATGCCAGCTATTCTGAAAGCGTCACAAACGGCCAACTACAGATCCATCTAGTTGCTTCCTTACATTGAACTGAGCCATGCAAGTGCCAGGCCAAATGCAGTGTGTCCTTCGAATAGCATGGGGAAAGTTGTTTTCGCATTTCCGTTGCCAAATTAACTTATTTTTATACATTAGCAACAGATTTTGTTTATTAACGCGTATGCGTTGGCTTTCAGTAATGCGACCCAAAAGACTAACAGCTTTAATGTTCGTTGGGGCCGCGGGGCGTATACTTATCTTTTGGCACTGCCAGCGAGTTTATTTGTTTTCTCTTTGTGGTTGACTGAGCTAAGTGGCGGTGAAGGGGAGGGGTTACAAGGGTGCTGCGTACTTTGTGCGGCTGCCTGTCGCATAATTTATTTATCATTAGCAAAATTTGGCAAATTCTGGAGTACTCTCGGTTTGTGCACACCACAAGAAGCTGCTGCTGCTAAAAATGTCTGTGTATTTGGCAAAATAGTTGAAATAATTAGTCTCATTAGTACATTTGTATTTAGAAGTTGGCATCGGAGTACGAAATGGCTTTAATTAATATTGTGGAAAGTAAGTCGAAGTAAAAGCTCAAGTCATTTAATTGTAGTCTCAGCATTTGAGGACACAGTATAGAAAGATATTTAGCAGGGATGCAAACCGGTTCTGAGCTGAACCGGTCTTGAACCGAACCGAACCGCTTATTCCCGCTGGTGAACCGAACCGCAAACCGAACCGGCTTCCTTTCAGAATTTCTGAACCGAACCGAAAACAACAAATAAAAACGGTTCGGTTCGGTTCAGTTCTCTGACGAGTTTTAACAGGAATTGCTTTGCTCTAGCCAATGATTTTGACTAATTAGGAAATTTGAATCGTTTCCCGAAGATAATTTTCAAACATTTCGTTCGACCCTCTACATATTTAGCGTTGTCGGATCGATATATCTTTTAAGGATGACCTGAAGAGAATTTTACAAGTCTTCTGCAATTTCCCGCCGATCTCTAAATACCTGGTCATCAATCTAAATTTTGTTTTTCATTAGACAAAATTTACAATTTTCTGTGGTACTTCTTAACCTTAATTCAATCTTAATCTGCCAATAAATAAGGGCATTCCTCCAGGAACTGATAGACGAGTCCTGGGAGTCCGACATAATAATCTTTGCAGATTACTCTAAGGATTTTAAAGATATTCGAATGGATTATAGGAATCAAATTTCAAAAATGATCGAATAGCCACTTCACTGAAATCATATTTTATGTGTCTTTGTGAACCACTGAACCGAACCGAAACCGCGGTTCATTTAACTCCAAAAACCATGTTATGAACCGAACCGGCGGTTTAGAAACTGTGCGAACCACTGAACCGAACCAGTACGTGGTTTCGAGTGGTTTGCATCCCTGATATTTAGACAGAGTCAGAGTTGAACACATTGGAAAGTGGTAGGTTTGGTCTGGGTTCGCAGATTGTTAAATAGTTTCTGACTTTTGTTTCTCTCTTAGGTCAATATGTAGACTTAGTTTTGATAGGGAGAATGCGTTCAGTTAACCAAGCTCAATTAGAAGCCAGTTTCGTTATTGCCATCAATCATTGTTATCATTCATTGGTGGGAGGTCGGAAACTCTTAATTTGTTTCTTTTTATACCCTTGCAGAGGGTATACTACAATTTTTCAGATGCTTGCAACGCATAGACGACCATAAGAAGTATATCTATATTCTTGATCAGTATGTCTGCCGTTTCAGTCTGTTTCTAAGCGATTTCCTTCGTCAGTTCAGCACGAATCTTTGCAGGAAGTCTTGAAGTACAAACACACTGCTCATTTGTCGGAACCGTCCGGATCGGGTGACTATAGCATGGAGCTGCTATAGAAATGATCGGTCGAGAAAAGTGTGTTAGCGAAAAAAACTGTTTTGTTTTAAAGGAAAACGGGTCCAAACTTTGTATATCTTAGATTGCTATGCTTTCCCACGATTGCAATAACTTTGGTCGACATCGGTCATCCATATAGTATAGCTGTCATAGAAAAAAATTCTAAGGGCCGACTTCACATCTTCTACATAGCCCTATATGTCACATAAACTTACAAATATCAGAGTAAATTCTATGTTTATGTGACACATAGCATCTATCTAGATGAAGTGAAATCGGGCCTTAGAATTATAACTTGATTGTTTTCAGTGGAAATGTCCTTTAAATTAGTTTGAAAACGTGCTGCAAGGGTATACAAACTTCGGCCGAGCCGCAGTATTTTCAAGTGGCCCATGGGACACCCAGCCGAAGCTTGTTACGCGCGAGCCCCAGAGGCGCATCCGCTAATGTGCGACACGAAAACAGGAAGTAAAATTATTAAATAATGTTAGCTACGGGCTGGACATGTTAAAACAGAAATTCTTAAAGCTGGAAAATAAGGTTCCAAGTTGAACAGAGGACTTTAAACCTATCATGCAATTCAGAGATAAGGGGACACAGTATCGGGACGATCTACTAGGAACATTGAGATTAATTTGGCACACCAACTCTTGTGAGTCGATTTCTCCACTAAAAAGTCGATGTATGAAAATTACACCGATCATAACTCTACGGTTAAGTAAAGAGGGTTGATTAATTAAACGAAATCTACTAAGGTTAGATAGTAAATGGACCTCAGGATTCCAGTTGAAATAACGAAAAGCAAACAATAAGAATTGCTTTTGCACAGATTCAATTCTATCCTGATGGGTCCAATATTGCTCAGCCCACACACATGATCCATACTCAAGAATAGGATGAACAAGAGAATTGTAAAGAATTTTGGAGGTGTAGGGATCGTCAAATATCTTAGACCACCGCTATATGAACCCAAGAACTCTTCTGGCATTATTAACAGAAGTAGTTACATGAGAGTAAAATTTTATGTTGATGGTCTAGAACTTGTATATAAATAACAGAGTCAGAATAACGAGACGAGGTGTTTTAGGCCCAATCATTATTAATTCAAAGCATGTTATTGTACATTTTGAACACTTTACATTTTGAGCACGAAAGCAATAACATTTTGACCACTGCTAAATCAAATTGAACTTCTATTCCAAATTTACCTAAGACAATATAAATGTTATTGGCTTCAGCAAGCACAAGGGCCAAGACTAAAGAAAAAGTGCTTCTAAATATCGCTAAAGATAAAACGACTTTCCACCATTTTGTAGAAAGACTTTTAGTAACTTTTTAATCTCAATAATCCTAGTGAAAGGATGGTCTTAGTTCATGATTTTCCATAGTCATAAAACTGAAAAATTCTTAAGAAAAGCTACTTTGATTTTGTTTATGCTAAACCGATAAAATACCCTGTATTACCTGTGGTGCATGTAGGACTTTACCAAGTCTGACAAGATCAAAGAGGACTAAGATAAGTTAAAACGAATTCAATCTGATGTTCCGTTAACCAAACAAATGCGAAAAACAGGGACTGTGGCTCACGCAGTTCTTACACCGGCGCGGCGGTTCGGCTCACTAAATAGTTCTTAGAGATTAATTGATCTGCGGTTACAGTTCGGTTCAGTGGTTATTATTTATATATTTTATGAATTGATGTTTCCGTGTCCCAAATATTTTGATGTTACACACAGAAAACATTTCAATGGCTTAAAAATATTAATAAAAATCTTATATTTTTTGTGGAAGGAACAGTTCCCATCTTAATTTTACTGAAAGTCAGATCAAAAAGTGGTTTAGGGATTGGATGAATATTCCAAAATAACAATTATCATTGTTAAGCGCAAACTTGTTGGAGTGAATCAAACCGAACCATTTTTAATTGTGGTGTTCGGATCGATTCGGCTCAGACCCAGCTTACTTTTTTGTAACATTGTTAAAACTTAAAGATTTTGTACTTTGTGTGTTATTTATGAATGATATTTTTGCATAGTTTGATTTCTCTGCGTGGTATCGAGTACTCTGAATCGAGTACTAAGAATCTAATACTAAGTATACACGATAGTATCGACAACTAAAATAGAGTTCTTAGTATGGGGTATCGAGTACTTATTATGGAGATTTGAGTACCAAGTTCAGTGTAACTATGAGTACTTAGCCTTGAGTGCTTAGTATCAAGTTCTGAGTATAGATTTTTTATAAGTATGGAGTACTTGATATTAAGTACTAAGTTTTAAAGTCTGTAATACAGTAATACACACATACAAGACTGTGAAGGCTGTCGAAATGTCTACAGCATGTTTCACATGAAGACCTCGTCAGACCGATATTCGAGTTAAGTCTTGCAAAATTTGTGATTTGAGAAGAAGCTGGACTGTACCATTTGATAATAGTGTTTTAGAGCAGCTCTACTTCATTTTTGAGCCTACCTAACGAACACTCAAAGTCGGAGGACTTAGCCAGTTTGAGGACGAGTTATGTTTTCATCTAGCTTAAAACTGGAACACAAAAGACCAAAAAACCTCTTATAAGATGCCAGTCAGCTACCAGAATTTTGGGTGCATAAAAAAGTCCGTCTATTGGCAAATATTTTAGTTAGCACTAAAGCTGACCAGCAGCATCCCACAAATATGTATTGTCACGGTATGTGCATGCTGTTATGATTTACTTCGTAAAATTCCAAAACTCTTACCAGATTTACCCACAACATGAACCTCTTTCGACATTAAAAACAAACTCCATCTGGCCATGGTTCAAGTTTAATTAAGCTACCATGGGGGGAAATATGTATGGGGGGGGGAAAAAAAACCCCAAATCTCTATGACAGAAACTGCCAGCTGGCACCCAAAAATGTAATGTCCCCTGCCCCCCCCATCCCCGGCAACCATGTCTCCCACGGACCAAATAAATATGCAACAAAAATTGTTGCCAGTGGAGAGCAAGTGCAAACTGGTGTGCGAAATGCAACAGTCACAACAAAAACGACATAAACTTTTAACAATTGTAAAAACAAATAAACAAAACGGAGAGTAAAACAAAAAGAAAACACAGAAAACGGCTGCAGGCCATAAATCTGCAATGGTTGTTGAATATAAGAGGATAGGACGGGGGTGTGGCGGCCTGCAAAAATGTGGCCGGGGCGTTTGCATAATCTCCAGCACACACAGGCACACACACACACACACAGGCACATGGACACATGGCGGATGGCCCTGCGGGCACATGCTGAGCGCGCCTGCTGCGTAAATAACTAATAAGGCTCGGGGATAAATTTCAAGAGTAATATTGTGAGCATCGTAAACCCAATAACAAAAACACTGGCAAGAGCTAAAACTCAAATAGCAGCCCCCAAACACTAGCTGAGCGTGGCAGCGATCATGGTATGTGTGGCACGTTTCTATGACTTAATTAAAATTATGAATGTTTTTGCTGCAGCCAACAATGGGCATGGACAAAAACCCAGGCCACCAGGATATCCCTGGCAAATGCGCTTTTTGCCTTCCCGCAGTAAACAAACAAACAGCAACATTAATTTATGCATAAATCATATGGCACAAAAACCGTTGCCAAATTGTAAACATAAAACGGAATGGATAGGGTAATGCTCCGCCCCCCCTCCCCCCACCCCGCTCAATGTGCCATTCGCACTAAATTCGTTTGACTGGGCAGAGATTCAGTTTCCCAGTGCCATTTTCGCATATCTCGCTGCAGTTTGCCGCCTCTGGGTCATTCAAAGCACAGACTAGATTCATTTTCAAAAACACGCAAGCTTGTTGTACAAATATAATTCCATTATAAGTTTTGACATACACCACATGAAAGCATTTTAGTTAAGCACATAGTGAATTCCATTCGCAGGTGAGGTGAGTCTGAGTGGAATTTGTCTCTGGCACAAAACAAAACGAAATTAATAAAACCGACAGTTCTCCCAACTGTGGTACTCAGGCCAGTCTATTATTTACTCATCTACATTAAGATGTTTGAGAAGCTAGCTGACATATTCCAACTTTGTTTGTATAATTAATCTGGATTGTTTTATATGTCGAAATTATACGCTCAGCATAAATTTTGATGCTGCAGTAGCAGCTGAAAGCAGCGCTGCTACTGTGCTGCAGCAGCGAACAGTCTATTGATCATAACTCGACAATCTTTAACATTCCTATGGCGGATCGATAAGATATTCTGATTACGAAATATGTGTAGAAGGAACAAATCGCCTATCCTTTTAACTTTGCGAGATGCTAGGCTTGTTTCATAATTGCGGGGGCGGGAGCGGGCGTGGCCAAAATTGAAAATAAACTTTATCTGCCTGCATACATATGAAGCATATGTCCCATAAATGTTATACCTCTATCTCTTACCATCGCTGAGATCTGTGCGTTCATACGGACTGACAGACGGACATGAGTCGACTGTTGATACTGATCAAGAATATATATACTTCTTAGGGTCGGAGATAATTCCTTCTTGCTGTTACAAACTTACCTACGGAACAAAGCTTCTTATACCTTAAATTGCAATACCAAATTGCTATTACCAATTGATTGAGATCCTTTAATATCAAGGTGAAGGGTGTGACCTTTACCCTACTTTGATATGGGAGCTATGCTATATAGATGTCCGACTTGCAGCAAACTTAGTGGAACCATGCAAAAGCCTAACAAACTTGGATGTAATCAATTTGGAGTCAATTCCATTTGCAACAAAACAGTTTTTCCTAATGGCACTTCTTTTTCGACCGATCATTCGTACTGCAGCTATATGCTATAGTCAACCGATTTTGTCAAAACTTTGTGAGACTGGTGTGAAAGCATCTCAAATTAATAAATGATAATTTTAAGGACATTTCCATTGAAAACATAAAAGTTTTTCTCACCAAGACTGCATTCAGACTCTACTTTTCCATGACAGCTATACTATATAGATGTCCGATTTCGACCAAACTTGGTGGAATCGTGCGAAAGCATTGCAAGCTAAGAAATAGAAAGTTTGGAGGCGCTTACATTGAAAGCAAAAAAGTTTTTTACACCAAAACTAGTTTTCGACCGATTGTTTCTACGAAAGCTATATGCTATCGTCATTTGAAGATCCTTCTCCATCCCAAGGATTGAATTCGCAGACCTGAGGATTTGGTTATAAGGGCGGCTTTCTTCGATTTCTTAACAATATAGGCAGCTCAGCTTCCTCATCCTCCCGATCACCGGAAGCGAAAAGTTCCACATCCAGTGATGAACCGGCAGGAATAAATTATGCAGGAGCTGGAGCAGCGACGGCAACTGTGGGCGTGGCACCAGCCAACTGGGTCATCAAATTTGTTGTTAAACTTTGCAATGCCATTTTGCAATATATGTAGAGCACCAAAACTTTCTTTTTTACCTCTATTTGACTCATAATCATGAGTTGTTGCTAATAAATATTACTAACTTTTTAATAAAGATTCGCGGCAGAGGTTTCACAGCTGTTTTTTGTTGTGCCAGTGACGATAGTTGCGAAATAGGCAGAAATGAGCAAACACTTATCGAGTGTAACGAATAAACGCACATGCATCCAAATGAAAGTCAACTTTTTGTCTCCACTGTGAAAAGCTGCTGGTTGCCGCTGAACGCAACACGCATAACGCATAACGCTCGCCTATTATTAGATAGGAAATCAAGTGAGGGTGGCAGAGGGAGAAGTGAAAGGGAGAACACCAAGATGCTTAGTAACCTCCTTTCTTAAATGAAATGGACCTTATACTTTTTTGTAAATTCCTCCCGTTGTTTTAACTTTAATCTTTTTTCAATCTTTTCTATATCCTTGCAAAAGGGTATTATAATTTTGACCCCATTAGCTACATATATTCTTGATCAGTGTGACGAGCTGAGTCGATTAAGCTTTGATGCTTAAAGTTTCTAAGTGAGAAAGTTTTTCGCTTGTATTGGTCTATTTCGAATATCGCGCTTGAGTCAATTACCCACTTGCTTGATCTAATCCTCCCAAAGAGATTAAGTCAACTTGTATTTGTGTAATTGAATTGAGCCTATATCGAGCTAGAATCAAGCACTCCCAAGAATTCCGGGTTTGAATAATACGTGCCCAAGACAATCGCGTTTATACTTGGGTTAAGAAAATCCGGGATTGATCGCCTTCTGACATTTTTTGGGATATTCCCGGATATCTCGGTATTTTTTCTGTGTAAACAACTTACCAATTCGGCTAAACCAGCAAACACATTTCACACATCTATAGCTGCCATATAACCGATCTGGCTGACTTGCTTACTAGACAGCTTAGCTAATTAAGATAAGTTTCAAATGCTATTTCACATAGCCGCGCTTTAGCCGATGAAAGACGGACATGGCTGTATCGAATCGGCTGTTGATACAGTTCAAGAATACTTGTACTTATATGTATACATTTGCACAAATTAATAGTATACTTTTACCCATTATTATGTGTTTACAGGGTAGGAAAATGATATCAGCGAATGACAAGCCCTCTCACCAAATATGCCTATAGTAGATATACACATATCATCTGTGCAGGCTACAATGTTTCTTCCAGGTAGCTTTAAGACTGAGGGACTCGGATGCCTTGCCCTTGACTGTTAGTGCTCTGGTGCAGCAGCTAGCATTGCGATTAATACTGATAGATAGGCATGGCTGTATCCATTCGTCGGCTGTCGACTTTCCATTCTTCTCCTTTATTCGTTGCTACCGGCTATTAAAATAGAATCGATGAACTGCAAACTCGTTGAAAGCCTCGACAAACTGTCGGCTCGCGAAATTGATACCAAAAAAAGCCTCTTCTCAGGGAGAGATGCGAGAACAAATGAACTTGTGCCAACTCGAAAAGTGTACAAAACAAAGGCAAGGAGTGAGTGCTTCTAATAAAGTGACTCGCATCGAGTTGCAGCACCGAAACGGTCAAAAGTTCCATTAGTGTCGGGCCATGAATGCTATTTACAAGCAGTTCGCGATGCGGCAAGCGAGATAAGCGCTCCGACTGAGGCCAAATGGAAAAATAAATGGCACAAAGCGCCAAGGAAAGGAAAAAAAGTGAAAAACATTGAACTAAAAATCCATTCGGCATCGATGCTGGTGCCGAGATAACAAAATGTTTGCTGCCCTGCCTCAATTGGGTAGAGCGACGGGTCGTTGCGTATACGCCAAGTGAGCAGAAACACGGCTATGTGGGAAATGAACAGAAAAACAAGCTAAGCAAATACATAAAAACACATACAGCAAATGAAAATTGGCAAATAGCAAAACTAAGAAAGTGACTTGTATGCGGTGCAATGTCACCAGCACAAAAAAAACACACACACACACGCACACACATTCCTTTATGTTTGGCCTCGCCCGAGACTACACAATATTTGCGCTGTTATCCTTTTTGTTGTATTTGCTTAGCGCTTCTGTGCAAAGAATAGAACGAACGACTATCATGAGACTGCTGAGGCCAACGACAAACGAGCAGCACAGCCACTCACCCGGCACTCACACAACACTCAGATTAATATTTGTTATTATTTTTCCAGTTATCGTATGTATATTTGCTTTGTTTACCCTGTCTGCCCAAAGGAACCAGGAAGTGTTGTGTTTTTTGTCCGCCGTTCTTTCACTCTTGCCTTTGGGAGCCCCTAGAGCGCGTCGGGATTTTGTTTTCATACAGCAGTGTCGATTGGTTAAGAGAGTGAAGCTTTAGCATTCGTGTGCTCCTGTTTGTTTGTTTGTTTAAATTAGGGAAATGCGATAACCGGAGGAAAAGGCGTAATGCAGCTGAACAAAAGTTAGCAGACGACCGAATTTTAGACTGCCAGATCACAGGTTTTTTTTTGACTTGAATATTAAAGCAAGAGACCACAACAAAAGTACACAAGCATTTGACATCAGAACCTGGGAGACAAGGGAATTCACCAACTCAATGCAACTTGCGTACTCTCTATGTGAAAGAAATAATATTACGCCTACTGTGGATACACTCAGAGAACAAAATAGACAATATCATACTTTGATCAAGAGTGTGTGATGTCATAAGTTCGAAAAGAATGAATATTATTAATCCAAGTATGGATTTTTGATACCGTTTTTCCTGATCCAAGAGCTTTAATAATCGAATCAAGTAGTAAACATTATCAAACCAAGTAAAAAAATTATTGAACCATATGCTTAACATACTCAAAATCAAGATTGCTCATTCTTGAATCAAGAGCACACTGCATTGTCAAAAGCCGAGAATGTTCTTTCAAGTATCAAGAGTAAGATCGCTTACACTTAAATGAAAAGCGTCATAGATTAAGTTTTAATCTTTAGCCGGCTTGAGGAATACACCACACCACAAAGCAGCATCAGTCTTTGCCTGTCAACTGTCAGTCGAAGAGCCGTCGCTTTATGCCATAACAGCTTCGGACAAAGCAACTTGAGTGTAATTTTCCACACACCTCTCTCCCATTGAAAACGAAAATGCGAGAGCGGTCTCGCTCTCCTCTCTTAGTTTCTTTACCGCACTTCCTTCGCCTAAAAACACAAATCAGAGAGCGAATTTAGCTTTCTTGAGTTATTTGCTTAGCTTTTCCCAGGGTGTACATATGTAACATCAGTTATACCTAGACTAAATGATGGGCCACGTAGATCGACGGAAAGCACCCTACTGACCAAATAGTTCTGCCTACTATCGAAAACTATCTTCCTATTATTTACTTGTTGTATTGGGGTTTTTACACCCTTTTCCAGTCATAATACACTTATTAACAATATACCCGTCGTTTGTTTTGCAAACAGATCGAAATTATTTACGTGGTTGATGACGGATGGCACTACGCCTTCTTAATCTTATTGAAATACATAATGATTGAAATCCCTATGGAAAAATGGTAATCTAGGTTGTGGTAGGAGGCTGGAAATATGTGGTGATAATTGGTAAAATTCGATATTCGTCAAAAATTATAAAAAGCTATTATGTTTCAATCACCTAGCCGTATGAAATATACTTTACAACGCATTCTCTTAAATAACCAAATGTACTCACAACAGTAGATAACTAACTTTTATTTTAAATATTATTACGAATCGTACCACTGACTTGACTCTCTGTTGCCCAAAACCTCTTGGCTTGTGTCCTTCCAGTTTTCGCACAAGAGATAAGGATCTGCAGTTTAACGCCTAGTACGAACGGCAAAGAGTGCGAATCTTTTTCATGGCCTTTTCTTTCAAAGCTGGCATCAATAGTTAGTAAAGGTACTGAACGGAAATTGAATTTGACATTCTTGTGGATTATACTCTTAGACATCGGAGAACAGATTAAGTACCTATTTTTGGGATGATATCTTTTATGATATTACTTTACTCAGAGAAAAAATAGAGAATTTCCTACTTGGATGGAGAATTTTCAAGATCAATAGTTCGATAAGAGTGAAAATTCTCGATCCAAGAGCGAAATTCTTGATCCAAGTATGAATTTTGATCCCGGTTTTCTTGATCCAAGAGCTGCAATACTTGATCCAAGTACGAATCATTCTCAAATCAAGTGGAATAGTTCTTGGATCAAGTGCTAAACATACTCGTTTTCAAGATTGATCATTCTTGAATCAAGGGCAAACAGTATTGTGTAAAACCGAGAATGTTCCTATTGTCGAGAATGTTCCTAAGATCGTTTACTCTTAAATCAAGAGCTTTACGGACTCCAACCATACAACAATTCAAAATCAGTAGATTTTTTCTATTTTGTTTAAATTTATTTCATGGAAAATTAATTGTTTAGCCATGTTACAGGTTTTAGCCGGAATACACATCTGAAAGCAGCGTCATTCGAACAGAGGTCTCTCCATGCCAACAATGCCATAACTGGTTGGGAATTCCAAAGCAGCATGAGTGCACAAATCCATTACGCTCTCCGCTCGATAGCTTCCCCACACCCCTCTCCCATAAAATACGAAACTGTTAGACAGTGATGTTCACCCATAGCCCCCAGGGGCCTTACACTTTAGGCAATTTATGCCGAATGCTTGCCGACGTAATGCCTGAGTGAGTGTCAGAGAGAGACAAAGAGCACCAGAGAGCCTCTCTTCTTGAACATCGCTGCTGTAAGAGCAGACTCACCGCTATTCTCTCAAATGCTCTCCTCTCTCAGTTTCTATACCATACTTCCCTCGCCTAAAAGCACCAAGCTAAAAACGTATTTAGCTCGATTTGAAGAGCAAAATTCTTGAAAATTTAAGAACGAATAAATTTTTTTTAAGAACTTTTTTTCTTAAGTTATTCGTTCTACTTCTTTCTGGGTGTTCAAACTCTGAATGAGCTCTAGGGTGGGGTCGACAATGTGAGCAGAGATATTGCCACTGGCAACTGAGAAGTATATGACAAAATTTTCCAAGTTGATGTCCTTAAAAAAGTGCTCTTGCTTGTAGTAAAGATGTGTAGACAAGCACGCAATAACATTACACACCTTTCCCTCTTAACGAAAGACTTTTGCAATTTTTCTTGCACCTTGCTTCACCGTTTAAATACAGTCATAGTAATCATATGTAGAATACCTACAGAGAGTCTCAGAAGCTTCTCCTTATATTGTTTTTGATTTTTTTAAAACTCGAATTATGGTTAGAAAGCCTTAAAGCTAGTACACTGACAACTTCCCTCTGCTGACTTATAAATACTGTTGCAGCGGTTAAAATTCTTTCTTTGTCTCTGCTCCCATTGCCTACCCCTGATTTAGAGCTTTGTTTAACTGCTTATTCATATTGTTCCCAGAGCTATTGGATCCTAGTTGGTTGAGCTGTTACAACAGGCCATGGTGTTAAGCAAAGAGAGTGAGATAAGCTAGGCATGTGCCGGATGCTCATGAAATCAAATGTTTTAAGTCGTGCATGCTCGTGCTAATGATATCACGATAGGCGGCAAACTCTAGTTTCAAGTCAAGTAAAGAAGTCACAATTAAGGCGTTAAGAGGGATGACCCGTTATTTGCAAATCTAATAAGACAAAGTATTTCAGCTAGTCCAAAACTAAGAAGGGTAATCTTGCCTGTATCTAACTTAAGGAACCTTCTTATAGAATAACCTTGTAAAAGTGGTAATTGAATCCATTTAAGTACAACCCACAATTAGTAAATGAAAATAAGAGGATTTACTGTTAACCTGCCCATCCTCACAGCTCATTT
This sequence comes from Lordiphosa andalusiaca, assembly GCA_035044965.1. NCBI lineage: Eukaryota > Metazoa > Arthropoda > Insecta > Diptera > Drosophilidae > Lordiphosa > Lordiphosa andalusiaca. The sequence goes on from JAWNNM010003188.1 coordinate 164,960, forward strand.
AGTAGAGCATGTTATTATTTTTCCAATTTCTCCCTCTACCCTTGCTCCAATTCGTTCAGGTAAGCGCTGAGTTACTGGCCACGCCCACAATACAACAAACTGAATTTAAACTAAATTATGTTAGCGTGAGTTTGGCTTTTGCTTATGTTGATGCCCCCTGGACATGAGAAGCAGGGGCTGGGCTCGCTTTCTCCGCTCGTGCCGCCACCACTCCCATTCCCAGGAAAAATAACAAATGTTGTTGAATATTTACCTCGAGTTCTCCAGTCAAGCATAACTTTGCACAACAAAACCAAAACAGAATAAAAGGGTTTGAAAACCATAACCAGCAGTTTGGGTTTCATTAGAAGTGTTTTCCAACTTTTTTTTTTCCTGCGGTCGCGCTTTTTGCCTGCCACTTTTGTCCATACCCTCATGTTTTTGTGTGGCTCCTTCCCTTTAGGCCAACGTATTAGTCCAGCGCTGGGCGTGTGCGGCATTTTCTGATTTATGGCTACGAATTGTGCGAGTTGCGTTTTTTATGTTAATTAAATTGCTTCTGGGCGGAGGAAGAGATGGTTCGAGTGCATGTTGTCGGAGGGTGCTTGGCTTAGTGCACTTGAGCAAAACCCAACCCCCACCGGGTGGACTTAAATGGCTGTTGACCCAGCTGCTATTAGAAATTCCATTATATGTATAGAGCCAGCCTTGTGTGCTCTTATGGCGCCTCTGTCAACATTAGGGGGCATTCAGACCGGACCTCAGACAGGTATTTCGCATTGGTTCATTAAGCCCATTGGCGAGAGTTGCCGCTGCCGCACTGTGGGTACAATTGTCCAGAGGTGTGGAATATATTTTAATGGAAATTTGGTAACCAAATCAAGAAATTTAGATAGACTTTACCTGCAGCAAGGCAGAAAGTGACGGACTATTGAAACATAATACTAATTTTTGTATCGCATTCGAATTTAAAATCGTTTTCCAAGCTGTAGATAAAAGCTCCATACAACGTATACTTTTTGTTATTTTTTTAGTTAAATCCAAGAACGTGCATTCAAATTGATGAGGCGAATTAGCTTAAGACCAAACCGTCAAAACCAACTTGTCAAATAATTTTTGCTATGATTAGTACTAACAGTAATCATGCTTTGTTTTCAATGATATGCCCAGACCGTCTTTGAAGTCAGCTTTCCTTTGGTATGACGAGCAGGTAAACAAGAGTGCCCCGATATTGCATTTCACCCCTGGCAAGTAATTTTATTCATCTTTTTCACAAGAAAATGTGTTCACAAATGTCTGGTCACACTGCCACAGCGAAAGAGCGTAGAACAAAATATCAAAAAGCTTGCTTAAGCTTACGTCCCATAACTGTGGAGTAAATACATCCAAAATTAAATCGTACTTACTCTTTAATTCACAAGAATTTCGAATTTAGTGGAGTAAGGTTTAGAATCTGAAAGAGGAGAACATGCATATTTAAGAAATTGCCTTCAATCTGCTCCCACAGTTTCGTTTTTTTGTGCGAGATTTGCAATTCCCAAGCAGTTATGGCATTCCTGGCATGGAGAGACGACTGTTGAGCTGACAGCTAGAGGTGAAAAACTTATGCCGCATTGTGGTGTTGTGTGCTCCACGAGACGGCAAAATAACTGATTTTAATTTGTTTTTTCTATTGGAACATGTGCGTCCAACGGAGCAGCAAACATTCTAGGTTTTCAATGCAATGCATTTTCCACTTGATACATGAATTAGTAATCTTAGATTTGAGTACGTTTAGTGCACTTCTTTTTGAACCATTTCGTTCGTGAATTTTCGTGAATTTTTCGAGTATAAAATTTTCTGTTTCTGAGATCTTTGTGTTCATACGGACATGGCTATAACTTGAACAGATTTTTGCATATTTTCCAACAGATTTTCATCCAAATAAGCTAAAGGAAATGTGCACAGGACTATATGATGTGCTGGCTCTTTACATTAATAAAATTCCACAAACTCTACACCCAATTCGAAGATGACTTAAATTATTATGAAATTAATTGGAAGTTCAGCAAAGACAAAATGATGTGAAAAAATTGGTTAAATGCACATTTTTCCGAGTCTACTGGAATTAAAATCGGTTTTAATATATAGAAAATCGGCTGTCCAATCATGAATATATTTACTTTATGCTAACATTTTACAAGGGGGATTTTAAAGAAAACTGTCAATGGTCGCTTCTTCCTTAACACCCCCCCCACAATATGTGAGAAACTTCGACTTGATTGAATTTAAATAAATTACGGTTATGTCGACTTCCGCGGAATGTGGCTTTATAACTTAAAACAAACTGTTTGTAGCAATTGGTTTCTTAATTGTCTCAATGGTGGTTTTAATCCGGGCCCAAAAAATTAGATTGCATCTCCGGTTCGCTGGTGGCTTACACCCATGTCTTACACAATATTGATATCCAAGGTGCGCTCTGACTCGCTTTCTACTTAAACACTACACAAATCATATAGGAATCGGGTAATTTTTGGATCGGAAACTGTTTTTACATAATTTAGTAATAAGTTAAATTACTATATATAAATTATTACCCATGTTATATTTATCTTCTGCTTTTGTAAATCACTTAAACTTCTTTAGAGTGGACCCATTTTACAAATAAGGAGCTATTTTAATCATCTTTTATTTCCAAAGAGTTTCGATTAACAAATCTCAAAAAAATTGCACATAATGCAGGTAACATAGGACATGTCGGGATTGAAATTATCAAGCGAGCGATAACTTTTTATGATACGTTCAGTTGGGGGCGGAGAATGTGTTGTGGTATGCAAAAAGCTCTCCGTATTCCTTGACCTGCTTTTGTCGTACTTTCAAAGGATCGTCTATTATCTGTTTCAGCATGATTGAGACGGCCTTTAACTGTAAAATAACAACAAGTTACCAATTCCGTTTTGGTAACCGCATAAAATTCAGTTTCGATACAAAGCCTTTGGCTTGCCTGAACAGTTCGGTATGATTCCCATATTGTAGCTGAGCCTATATAAAGAAAGCCAAACAAAACAAAATGTCCTATTTGGTAAACATGGAAATTAGAACATCAGGCAGCTAGTCTTACCATTTCGTGCAGTGTGCTCCATTCCTGCTTGTGCATGATAAATCTTTCAATATGCTACAAGACGTTGCCTGGCAAACAGAACGTGGAGCAACAATTTTCATTTGAATTTGCTGCAAAAGCCTATTAAATGCCAAAACAATAGCCACCCACACGAAGTTACATACAGACACACACACGCACGCACACACACACACACAGACTCGCACATGCCAACTTACATATAAATTACATGGCTTTGTTTGCCTTTGGCTCCACATGCGAGTGAACAAACAAAACGAACGAGTCTACAAATTATTATGCAGTGATAAATATGTCCACATTTCATATTTCTACTCCTTCCCCCCTCCCACCAACCAACCCACTTGTGGTTGCCTGTTGCTTTAAAGAGGAAACTACTTCAGAAAACCAATCGATCACTTTAAGAGTGCCAACCCGAAACACATAAACCAAAACTAAATAATGTGCAAAGAAAGAACAACAACAACAACAACAACAACAAAAACACAAACAAAATTCCGCAACTTTGCCAACTAATAGCTGAAAAAACCAATTCTCCCCCGGAGGGCACACAAAAAATGGCATCTAACTTTCCAATTTAGTATCACTGGCGGTCGCAGCCAACTTGATGCCAATGCCGCCAAACAATTCCCACAATGACGCACTCCAGTGAGATTGGAAAACAATAAACCAGTTGGCCCCGCCCCGCTCCGACTCGCCGTCGCATTGAACTGCCCGGGGTTACATGAGAAGAAAAATGCGGTGAAAAGAGCGTGAAAAGTGTTTTCTTCTGCCCAGGGAGAGGCCAGCTAGAAAATAGAAACAACAAGCGGGCCAACTGCATTGATATTTAGAGGAAAATGCTGTGGCTGCTGCTCCTGCCGGTTGGCATGTAAACAAATCGCAAAAGGATAAGGACAAGGCACTTGTAAGCCAGCACTTAGCAAAATCGAACAAATATGTGACTTCTGCACAAACTTGCTACCTGTTCAAGTATACCGGTGAGTCTGTGGGTGTGTTTCTGTGGATTTATAGACATTGTTTGGCTTTTTTTTGTTCGAGCTGTGCGCCTGGCTGTATGCTGTATGATTTCTTGCTGCACTCTCCGCCCCCAAAAACACTAACAAGCTAAGTTTTGCCAGCAATAAGCAAGTATTTGCGGTTGCATTTCGCAACTCCTTCGTCCCGCCCCCTTCCTGCTGAGCACACTTACCAAATTCTCAACTGGCAAACAAGCGAAATTTTCGATTTCAGTGTGCAAATATTTATGCTCCATCTAGGACCCGGCTTGCCAACGATACATTTGGCCAATTATGTGCGGCTCCCAGACCCACTGGTCATTAAGGTCAATGTGCAGAAATTCATTTCACGGCAAGTGCCAACAACATACTTAATGAAAGCATGTGAAGATACCGCCCCGATATGCAAACAACTCCCCGAGGTCATGAATTACGCACAGCTGCCGTATGAAAAACTGAAAACAATTTCATTTTATTCGCCTCGCGAGAGATTTACCAAGGCGGCCCAGCGCCGCACTCCGTTCGCCAATCTCTCGCCGGGCCCGCCGACAAAGCCGCAAATTATGTGCCATTATTCTTAAGGGCACAGCCGCATGAAATGTGACCCAAATAAGATATAAAAATTTTTGAGTGCCTTGTTAGGCGATGTTGGTTGGCATCGTTCAAAATGCTTGTAAAGCTGTCGCTGTCGCTGTCGCTGTCGCTGCCGCTGCTGTTGCCCTGAATAATGCTACGCATTTTGTTGACAAACGGCTCCGAAATGGTTGGTCATAAAGTTGCCGGAAATTGACGTTGATTGTTTGATAATTAATAGAACTTGGCAAACAAATCACCCACACAAAAGCAACGTTCGAAGATCCGGCTGACTGTTTAGGCTAGATGTGGGGCTAGATGGTATTAGCCAATCGAGATTGTGTGCAGTTTGTCTGGGATGTTCTGCATTAATTTAAAATATTTAGAAATACAAATGACTGTCAAGTTTTTCTCACCAACTTCTCACCTACTTTTCTGACTCTACAGGACTTCGACAAAACTTAGTGAAATCACGGGAAAGCATAGCAAACTAAGAAATACTATACAAAGTATGGAACCGTTTGCTTTGAAAACAAAACCTATGGCAGCTATAACATATGATCATCCGACTTGGACATAACTTTGTAGAATTGTGGGAAAGCTTATAAAATAAATATTTGCCAATATTAAAGCGGTTTTTGTTAATAAGAAAAAAGCTTTTCTTACTAACCTTTATTTTCTATGGCAACTATACTATATAGATGTCCGATATCGACCAAACTTGGCAAAATCATGGAGAAGAATTAAAATACTTAAATTGGAGACGTTTGCATCGAAAACAAAAAAGTTTATTATACTAGAACTAGTTTTATGCAGCTATGGCAGCTATATGTTATAGTCATCCTATCCGGCCGGATCCGACAAATGTGCGGCGAATTTGTACCCGAAGATTTAGTGCAAAGTTGGGTTTCGATAGCTTTAATACTGACAGAGGAGATAGCATAGAAACCGATGGACGGTCAATGCTGAATCAACTCAGCTCGTCATGCTGATCAAGAATATATATACACTTTATGTGGTCGGAAATGCTTCCTTCTATGCCTTACAAATATCTGGACTATTTCAAATTTATCAATGATTAAGGCCCACGCTTGACACAATACAGACGAGCTTTTACAAAGCGAATCTGAAGGGGACAAATATCTTCATTATTAAGAAAATTTCGGAATATTCAATGAAATTGCAGTGTTCTGGAAATTCATTTGGAAACAGGAAAAACATTGTGGTACAGAAGTTTGTAATCGAGAAGCTCGACTTAATAATAATTAAATAAAAAAAAGGAATACATCCCAGAGCCGCAAGTCGACATAATGGATTACTCCTTCATTACTTTGCCTTCAGTATGACGGAAATTATCCCATAAAGTCTGGTTTACTTTGCCATACGCATGGCCGCTTTGTAGTCGGGCTGCCCGCATCCTGCCCTAGTAATGAAAGATGTATGCTAGAGCTACACTGCCATCGGATTTCCATTACAAATGCGTATTACTTGTATCAAATTGTAATGAGGGCTGTTTGCAGTCTGCTTACTATATCTTTTAAGAAAATCATCAGTTTTAGTTCATTACTTTACCGTCAGGCGTAATGCATACTTTAGGTAGGACAAATTCAGCTGTGCGCCGCTGGGATTTATTTAGTTTCAAGCATATAAATTCAATGTTTTAAATTCATGTTTATAGTTTCTAAGGTCATTTTAGCATACAAAAAATAAAAAATCAGCCCTGCCCGACTTGAATGTACCCGTTACGCAGGGGAATTCAGTAAAGTATGCAACAGTTTTTTATAATCTTTTTTAATCTGACACCTGTTGTCTGATATTTTTGAAAATGTGTGAGTCTCTAGGTATGGTGCACATACAAACACTGCCAAACATGCGCTTGATATTTTCAAAATTGTTGGAATTATTGAACATGATAGGGGGGCCCACAGTTCGCAAAACGGCAACGCATATTGAAACCGTTTAGAGACATTTTTTCATTTTCGTTCTTTGCAATCTAAATTGAAACTCTAGCAGGATTTTAACACCTTACAAAATCAGATTAAAATTAACCAATTAACGACCTTCTATAAAGATTAGACAAATCATAGAAGCTACGAAATTAAGGTTGAATTAGGTAAATTAGGGTGCATCCGGGTGCATGTAATAACGCCCGCGGGCGCTCTTAATAGTGTCGCAACGCCCTCAAGCTTTAACTAAGGCGACGGCGGGTGTAGAATTTAGGGGTTGATTCCAGATGGCACTCCTAATATTCCTGTCTTATCAAAGAGTTGGTTTTCGTGGGAGGTGAACTATGAAAAAGTGCGAAATAACTTATTAACATAATCTTGAAAAATTTAACTAAATCTGTACTTTTCCGAGGAGATTATCTGAATTTTTTTTCCGACTTTAAGTACATCGGTCCAATGTGTCAAATTTGCCTAGAATAAGACAAAATCTTGTGGCCTCGTTTAAAAGTATTTAGTAAGTGTCGGCTGTGGGGCTGACTGATATCAAAATCAAAATTGGAGTTGGAAAACAACATATGGAAATAAAGTAAAAAAAAAAAACTTCTATGTATAATATGAAAACTCTGAATGGCTGTTTACATTCAGAGTTTTCGTGTTTGGCAAATCGATTTCAACTTAGGTTTTTTTTTTGGTTTTTTGTGGACTCACAACAATTTTGGGCTCATCGCCGTCTACAGTTGCGTTTTGTGTTCAGCCAAATATTTATAAATCATTTAATCGCCTCGTTGAACGAGCTGCAAGCATACATAAATACGTACATACATACATACACACATAGAAATCATTTCGCAGAACAAAAAAAAAACCGACAAATTCGGCGGCCAGAGGCAGAAATATGCCACCAAAATAACTCTCAATTCGGATTGTGGTGCAGTTAAGCAGCGGCTTAAATGTTATCAATGCCCTGGCCATTTTGGTTGGAAAATATTTTAATAATTTATGAAAATAAATACACTAAATTGCAATCCTCGCTGCTTTGCATTCCCACGTAATACCAACGTTTCTCTCCTTTTTTTCCCATTTAAATTTTGCAGAGCTGGTCGAGTGTGCGCTACGCGATGTGAATTTAATTATTGAACCGCCGGCTGTTCGCCGGGGCCAGCATGTGGTGATACGATGCATATACGATCTGGACGGGTCGCCCCTCTACTCGGCCAAATTCTATCGCGGTCAATTGGAGTTTTACCGCTACACGCCCGGCGAGTACCCCAACACGAAAGTGTTTCCATTTCCTGGCATTCATGTTGATGTAAGTATGAGTTAAGCTAAAGCAATCAATCCGTTTTGTTTTTCCTCTCCGTTCCGGGGCACCTGGCCGGCTGACCGGCGCCACTTTGATGTCCTTAATTGCGCGCACACTGCATTTATTTATATTGTATATTTTAAAACTTTGCGCTCATGCATATTCAGTCCGACAGTTTTATTGTTATTGGCAGGTTTTGCGCTGGCAAGCCAAGCCCAGCCCAGCCACCTGGACGCAAAAATTTCATTTAAATTTTTGTCGCCCACCTGCAAAAATGGCATCCGTGGATTGAGTCTACGTTTGGGCTAGATTATTGAAAAAGTTTATCCAGCCAGCGGCTGCAGCTTCGATAAAGTTGCGTCGAATCTGGCTAAATATTTCATCAGGCTATTGAGTTTTTGCGGGCAAGTTTTCCTTTAGTTTTTATGTTGTGTTTGTTGTAGAAAAGTTTCCCCCATTCTGAGAGTCATTTTTTGCGGTTCATTTTTTTGGTTATTTATTTTTATTTTTTTTAATAAATTTAAGTGCATTTCATTGTTGAGTTCCGATGTCAGATTGCGGACAGTTGCGAGCTGGCGGATGGTTTGCATCAATGGTGGATGTTGGTAGGTGAACACCTGCAGAAAGTCAGCTCGGGGCCACTGATTTATTGTGATGATACGAAATTAATTTAACACACAGACTCGTTTTTTACTGGGCATATAAGTAGGGTTTTCCACTACAATTAAGTTAGTCGGGTGGTGATTCTAAAACTTAAGTTATGGTATGAAGAGTTGTTGCTAACTTTCGTTGATCGATAGTTTTAACCAAACCATTTATATGTTTAGCTAAGAGTTATTCATGTTTTTGTACACCTAAAAGAAAGATTTCATTCGAGTAACTTGTCTCAAATTGATACTAAAACCGGTTTGGTTATTTTGGTATCAATATAATCCTAGAGAGTATCAGATTGATATTTTGGGTATTTATTTGATCCTTAGAATCTTCATTTGAATAGCTAGATGATAGATGCTTGACGATTGACATTTCGCGTTTTGATTTTGGTGCAAGCACAACGGAAATTCGCCTAAAGTAAAAGCTATGTAAAATAATCTCCCTGACGACGTGTTCAAGACTAAATCAATGTGATTAAATTTTGAGTTTTTGGCAGAGATTTGTAAAAATCAAATATATCTATTTAGAGAGGACGTTTTCCATACCAATTAGGGTAGCAACAAATCAAAACAGAGGTGACTTCTCTTTGAAAACCATCCGTGCTGAAATGTGTGAGAGCTGATAACAATTGATAACAAAAGTTTGACAACTGAAACATTGAAACGATAATTGCAAAAAAAAATTAAATAGCCAGAAAGCTAAACTACCTTCGTGTGTGTCGAAGTATTTATACCCTTGCAAGTGATCGCTTAAATATTTTTAAATATAATTTTTTTCCCACAACGACACATTTTCCAACCGATCGTTCGAATGGGAGCTGTAAGATATAGTTATCGGATTTGGACAAAAATTTGTAGAATTGGGTGAGAGCATGTAAAACAAGCCAATACAAAATTGCAGGATGCTACCATTAAAATCAAAAAGGTTTTTCTTACAAAGACAGTTTTTCAGACCCATCTTTTGTATGGCAGCTGTACCATATAGTTGTCAGATTGTCATTAAAATTAACAACATTTAAAATAAGGCATTAAAAAGCTATGAATACAAAGTTTGGTGTCCATTGAAAAGAAAAAACTAGTATTACTACTAAAACTAGCTTTCCGATCGATTGTTTCTATGGGAGCTGTAAGATATAGTCATCCCATCCGGTCGGTTCCGACATGATAGTAGCGTGCAGCAAAAAGAAGACTTTGTGCAAAATTTCAGCTCGATAGTTTTAAAACTGAGAGACAAGTTCGCGTAGAAATAGATAGACAGACATACGGACAGACGGCCGGACAAAGCTCAATCGACTCAGCCTGATCAAGAATATCCGTATAGAGTTTATTGGGTCGGATATGAATATTTTTATGCGTTGCAAACTTCGGGGCAAAATATTTGTACCCTTTGCAATGGTATGATAAAAACTATTGGCAATGTCCAAAAATTAGCACTTTGCATTTTTTCCAATAACCAAAATGCTAGGTTTCAAACCGCTAAAATTCTGCAAAAGCTTCGTAACTCATCATGAAGTGTTCAGTTCGGTTCACGGCCTGGTCTTTAAGCTTGTCGAAACTGGTCCTAAATTTTTGACATTTGTTGCACAATATCGCAGTTTTACTTTTGATTCATTTTCCTATCAATCTTGTCTTAGACCGAAATCAAATATAGATTGTAAAACGAACTGAAACTTAGAAATAGTTCACAATAAGTAATTCAAGGTGTACAACAATACAGTATCCGGCAAGGGCTCAGGTTGGAGGTTTTCTATCCTTATCATAAAGCAAATTGCTAATTCATTAGGTTTTCTGGGTGTCAGGCTTTCAGTGTGACAGTTGACAAGATCGAGCCTCAAGCTAATGTCGAACGATACTTCTCATGATACATAAGTATATCCTTGGGTGCTTTTTTAATGAACTTATAACTTTTTAATGAAAAAATGCATTGAGCTTGCATAAATGAAAATTAATAGTTAAAGTCCATCCAAAATATATGATGGTCAGCAAATGTCACTTAACTGCTTATCGAGGACGTGAAAGTTTACGCATATCTATGGAGTAACAGCAGGGCAGGTCTAGCCTCAACATTTAGATTGGCGAACGAACCATATTTAAAAAGACAATAGCAGCAGCAAAATAAAGACAAGATTTGAAAGTCTTGCTTCTAATGTGGAGGTTAGTCGTTGTCTGATTATATTGAGGCATTCAAAGGTACCCAATGCACAAGTCAAGGCCCACTGCGTCCTCACCCAACAGTCATTTGTCTTTAGACAAACATCTACCACATCGTTTGAACTCTCTTTTCAGCCTGTTTGTCATGTTGTTGTATACACAAGAATTCCAGCTAGAATCGAATCACCTAGGATCCACACATCACCCAATGGAAGCCCAGAATCGTTATCGAAGAGAACACTGTCCCCATTTAGTATTAGCATTGACATCTTCCTCAGTTGTCATCGGTTTCTTGTTGATGCCCACAAATAATGCTGATTATATTTACTGTTGTAAATCGGATTTTTCTCATTCGCCCCGCTGCTGCTAGTTTGATAATTTTCATACAAAAATATTGCAGCAACTTTTAAACAATTCTGTAAGTTTCCATTCCTGTTTTGAAATGTTGGCTGTATGTTGAACCTTGCAAATGGTTCGCAATGCACTTTGTCACTTGACTAAAAGCTATTTTTTTTTTTTTCAAAATGTCGCTGACCATTTTGTTTATTTTTCTTTCTCGCCCAACAGGTTACCAGCTCAAATGCCAGCCAAGTGCTCATACGCAACGTGGGATTCGGAATCTCTGGCAACTTTTCCTGCGAGGTTACCACCGATGCCCCAAATTTCTCCACAGCCACTGCACAGGGCACCATGCAAGTTGTTGGTAAGTTTAAGTTGCCGTGCAAAGCTCCATCATCCCAATTGGCCTAATGTGCGCTTAAAGCCAACTCTAAGAGTATCAGCTATCAGGCTAAACAGGCTACAGCTTTGACATTGCGCTTAAATCTCCGCTAAGAGCGTTCCGTTAACTTTGCGTTGAGCTGTACCTGTAGCTACATAGCTTAGATGGTTGAAACGGAGAAAGTTTTTGGCAAGCGGCGATGGCAATTTGTTTTGGCGCAAGAGCAAGGTCACAGGCAGCTGCTGAAACTTTTGCCAGGGCCCAGCGACTTGCGTTGAAAATAGCGTCATTAACAGGCCATTTCGACTCTGGCAAGATAAGCGGGGTGTATGGTGGCGCAGAATGGGCATCATCTGGGGTCATTTGGTAGTCCTACCTGCACGCTTCACGCATTTCACGGCTTTATGCGTTTTAAATGAGCGTGCCACGGCGCGCTCTGAATTACGAATTTAATCAGCCAGGCAGTGAGGGTCATGAAAGGCAATGAGCTCGACGAGTTCAGCCTTAACTGAAAGCTTGGCAATTATTTCAGACAGCAGCAGCTGCTGGCAGAAGCATTGACATTAGCCAAGTACAGCACTATGGTAACAAACTCGATGGGTTTTGGCATAAAGTCAAAATACATTTGGTATCTTTAGGGTACGTTTGTATTGAGCAAACGGTTGAATATTGGTTTAAGTTAAAGGAATTAAGCGGTTTCTCTGTTTTCGACCACTTTAAAATCCGGCTGTAATTAAGTTGTATTTCTACACTGAGAAAAAAGAAGAGTTGGCTGATTTGGTGTCCATTTGGACTTTACAAAAGCTTATATATTTTTCAAAGAACGGGTCCAAATTCATTCACAAAACACTACTGAAATATATAATCTGGAAGTTCTGAAAATCAAACTAAAAATAGAAATTATTTTTCCATTTTTCAGGGTCTTGAATTTTTTGTCAGGGTCTTGAACTGGGGAACTCGGGGATCGCATTCGACCAACATGCACACCCTTGGGTCACATACCCTGTTTACACACAACAAAATTATCGTGATAAATGCTCTTTAAAGTATGCTATGCTTATAAATATTACTAATTCGGGAAATCAATTCTCTTATTACTAATATATTTTAAGTACCTTCTGGGCTATTCATTTCGCGTTAATACCTGACACCTTCTGTTTGATTTAAAATTATAATTGTTTCAGAAAATAAAGCTGGCATACCTTTAGGGGCGTTTATAATGATAGTCCTTTTGTGTACAGTAAAGAACACAGTCAAGTTCTAAGCACTCAGCTGCGTCTTTTATAAGTACTACGACAGCAAGAACATCGAACTTGAGAATTACACGCGGTGTCTTTTTATGTTCGGCTAATTTGTAGCAGTATTTTCTATTTGAATTTTGCTATATCTTAGAGAGAATTTCTATAGCATTTTTCTAAATTTACGAAATCATATTTCGGCTATTTACTTACTTTAATGGTTGTCGCCCCATTATGAGCCATGTATTCTTTTATACTCTGTACCGCAGGTACATAGAGTATTATAAGTTTGTGCAAAAGTATGTAACAGCCTAAAGGAAGCATCAACAGTCCGTCTGTCTGTCGAGATAGAGGTTTGACATATATGGGAAATAAAACTTCTTATATCTGCAGGCAGATCAAGTTTATTTTCAATTTTGGCCCCGCCTCCGCCATTTGGGTTAAATCATCATATCTCCCACAGTTTTAAGTATAGATGGTTTGTTCCTTCTAGACATATTTAGTAATCAGCGAAACTTATCGAGGAACAGGGAAGATCGTATGAACGGCTGTCGAGTTATGATCAAATGACTGTTCGCTGCTGCAACGCAGTAGCAGCTCTGCTTTCAGCTGCTACTTAAGCATCAAAATTTATGCAGAGCGTATAATTTCGCTGATACAGAGTATGTTATAGTCGGGCTTGGCCGACTTTCTTTCTCGTTTTTTAATTCAAGCGAAAAGTCGCCCTTTATTTTAGAAAGTTTTTAGGAAATATCTGGAGAAATTAACACAAAATTAAAAAAAAATTAAAACCAAATTTCCAAATATAAGAAATTATTTCAATAAAATTCAATTCAGTTCAAAGAAATTTTCTTTAAATTAAGAAAATAAAATTTCATTAACCTAAACTATTTTTAAGCTTCTTAGTGTCATTTATGGAAGACTAGCTTATAAAAAAATATAAACACTTTAAGTCCCAATGCCTTCATAAGACTACAGCAATTTTTCGAAATGACTAATGCTCCCAGATCAATTCGTCAACTGTGGTATAGTCAAGTTTTTTCTGAATGTAATTTGGATCGTTTTTTTATAACAAATTGATGGTAATTTTTCGATTCATGGACAGGAATTGGAAGAAATGGCTCAGCTTGCTCCATGGAAGGAAGTCGGAAGGTGTGTTTAGCTAAGTTTGAAACAAAGTCTCGATAAGGGGCATATCCAATTTATTAATGTGCTTGAGTATCATTTTATTTCACTATTATTATTTGCACAAATCAAATGTGAAAGAACCTAATCATTGCAAGTATGAAAATGAAGATATCTCTAGTGATTTTGGTATACATTTTTGCATTTCCATTTTAAGTTCTTGAAGTTGCTAGATCAGTTGGTGGAGGTTAAGGGATTTGTAAAATACCACCCTAGGGCCGTTTTCTCACCACCTAGATAGCTGCGATGTGGTAGATGAACTTAAATTGTATTCTGTTATTTGTTAGTTTATGTGACAGAAAGCTCTATGAGTTGTGGAATCTGCCCCAAATATATTTGGTTTTGAACAGCCGGTTTCAATTCGCATAACTTTTCAGATTTTATGTAGTAACCCAGCATATTTCTATCATATTTTTATTTGTATATATTTCGATACACAAAGCATTATATGAAAATCAGTTGAGATCACCTTTCATAATTTAGGTTGAATAATGTAATAGTTTGTTTTGCGGTGAAATATCGGTTTTAAGCCAGCTCTACTGTGTAGGTAAAACTTATGACAATTCTGATGTTGACGAACCAGCAATAGTTTCCACATCACTAAAATCGAGTTTGTTACCACAGTGCATTGAATTACTGGGTCGAGCATATGGGAGCGTATGCTTAATATGGCTGAAGTCAAACAAACATTCGCCGCATCAGCAGCAGCAGCCGAGTTAATCTTTCTATCCGTTTGGTCTTACATATTCCGAAAATTCGCACTGACAGCTAAATTCTGCGTTAGCGGTTGATTTTTATGCCACTTGCTGCGCGATTTTCTCATCCGCCCCACCACCACTGCGTGTGTGTGGGTGTGTGTATGATTGAGTGCCTCCCTGGCTGGCTTTGGGTCTGGCTCACTGGGTGTCGGTTGCCCAGCATTAAACATTTAGATGTCTGCCGCGTCCTGGCGGCTTTTATTAGATTGCCCCTGCCGTTGCTTTCTGCTGTCTGCTTTATATTTAACGCCGCATTTAGCCCATTTAATTGGCCGCTTTTGCTTAACTGGCATCAAGGGATTAAAGCCTTGATCATGCGTTTGCTTTAAATTCAAGAGGTTATTGGTGGGCGTTCCCCTTGCCCTGAACACCCAGTCTGCTCATTAAAGTTTTTGAAGCAGCTTTTGTCGTTTAATTGCTTGTTTTTGGCTGTAAGATAAGTCAGCTGGGACTGACACACTGACAGCGACGGCAGCCTCAAGTCTGTATGTGTGTGCGTGTGTGTGTGTGTGTGTGTGTCTGTGCGCGTGTGTGTAGGCTTTTGCGGCTTAAGCATAATGTCGTCGGCACTAAAACCACAATAACTTGCGGGCCAAACAATAAATTACTAGCGCAGACAGACAACAGATTTCGTGGTCATGCGGCCAACTTTGGGGTTCCGTTGAAGCTTTAAGATTTTGCCGCATCCTGCTGATGTTTTATGCATTTGTGCCCAACTCACACACTCACTCACTCACTCGCTCACTCACCCATTCACTTATGCAGCGGCAATGCCAACGCACAGGCACTGTCCTTGGTGTGAATAACTCTGAGGTTTAATCGTGTGTTAATGAGCTCAAGTGGCAATCAGATTGCGGGCCAAGACGCCAGCCTACGAGCGAGGCACATAAAATAAACACTTTTGTCCTTGCGCCTCCATTTGTGAACGTGGCGTCGCGTCGCGAACCGGCAAATGGCTGCCAGGACAAGGCCCCAAAAGTTATGCTAATTCAGGCTTTCATTGAGTCACATTCCCTGCTTGCCGCTTGCACAAGTCAAAAGTTTATAGTTGGCAAACATTTGGGCCAGCCTTAACCTTAATAACTTAATGACATGAGTCAGGCGGAGTGAAGGGGAGCGGCTGGTCCCGCCAAGTGCAAAGTAGGCTGGTCAGCTGTTAAATTAAACTTGAAACTTGCCACACAAACTGACCCTCATTAAGAAGTGAAGAAAAAGGTCAAAATCTGCTTAAAGCCGCAGCAAAAAGCGCAAGCAACCAAAAGTGGCAGGCGGTGAAGGAGCAGAGAGAGTAGTAAGATGGGTCAGGATTAGAAAGCAAGACACCCACACCAACCCACACACACACACACACACACAGAGAAAGTTTGCCTAGAGCCAGGGGACGACCAAAGTTGGCGCTGTCTTTGTCATGGAAATTACTTTCTTCATTAGTTACTTGCCCGTTGCCTTTGCTTTGGTTGACTTAATTAAAAAGTTGAGCGTGACCCGCTCAAAAGGTGCCTGCGGTCCAGGCTAAAGGGTTGGGCCTGTTTAGTGTGCCTCCACAAATGGTCAAGCAAACTAATTGAATTGAACCATAGATAGTATAAAAGAATAGATCAGGCATCAAAACGGACATACAATTTCACACTCAGAAGTATTTTTTGCTTTAAGCGAATGTAGCCACCAGGGGTTACCCCGGGATGATCATAATTCACTGAACTCAAGGGAAAGCTGAGGTAATTTTTTGCGAATTTTAAGACCATTCGATGTATTGCTTTTATATACCCGTCTACCGTTGTCCTGTATCAAATTTGCATCATCGTCAAAGATAGTTTAAGAATATTGCTTGACCAGCACCATCGTCTTTCTGGGTCTCGATGTGCTAAACAAAGTGCTGCTGTCGATTGCTAGCCTGCTTTGGCGTATCTGCCTGTTACATATGGTTATTGCCTCACGATTCAGATTGTTGCGTTTGTCTGCGCCAGCGATAATGCAGATCTCATACAGTCAGCTTGCTCATTGTGCCATGTTTGAGATTTTCACGCAGTTTTAAAAGCACGCGGCAATGCAATGTGCTCAAAAAAATTCTGTTGTCGATTGCTCGCCTGCTCTGTCGTTCCGCTTTGGCTTGCAAAAAGGTTTCTTGCCTTCTTATTGAACTCATCTCTATTACTTTTTTTGAGATTCGCGACCATCCAGACATTTGTTTCGTCACGGACTTTCCCGCGTTATTTTTTTTCAGCTTGAGCGATTCCTGCGTTGCGATGCTATGAAATGAAAGAGAATTATGCAAAATGTCAATTACGTCTAAAGTTTTACAAGTGATTATATTTAAAAATGTAATTACTTTTCAATTACTTAAAGAATTGCAGCTTTGAAGGGGGATTATTGAGTAATTGCGCCCAAAATAATTCATGTATTCGTAGGTGTAAGCTTGATTGGTAAAAAATCCATTAATTACGTGGAAAACTTAATATTTCAAGCACAATTATTCTATAATCTGCCTTTACAGATACAATTATTGAAGAAATTGTAAATTTTTTGGATATATTCGCTGAATAGTGGGAATTTCAATTACTTGGTTCGACATCGTAATAATCATGAAAATTGTAATGAAAAGTTATTAAATACGAGAAGTAATGATCACATTACATCTCTGGTTTCAAGGGACAACTTCTTTACATGTCACATCTATGTTTGTTACAATCTTCGACTGTTTTTTTGTTTCTTCCTTTTGCAGAGCTACCCGAAAAACGTCCCCTGCTGATCACCGAGCACACTCGCTACGAGCCCGGCGATGTTCTGCGCGCCAACTGCAGCACTCCCCCCTCACGTCCACGTGCCGAGCTTAAGTTTACCATTAACAACATGGTGGTGAGTACATAATTTTCCATTTTTCAGCAAGACCAACACAAATCTGACAGCGGGCCAGGACCTGTGAATCCTTTTGAAGTTCTAGTCTGATGAGAAATGAACAAGAAAACAAGGCTCTAATCAAAAAGGATTTGCCCTGGGGGGCACGCTCCGTCATCGTTCTGTCCATTCGTCAGTCAGGGTGGCGTATGCGCAATTTCACAGCCTGCCAGCCAGCGCAAGGATTGTCATGTGTATTAACAATGCATGGGGCACAGCTGTGACCGCCTCCTTCTGCCATTTAGTTAGTGTGGGAAACGGATTTCTATGCGGTGGCAAACACATAACCAGTTCTTTGTCAAGGGGTAGCCCTCATTGCAGGCACATTCTGTATGAATTTTCACTTTTGCTTTGCCGGCAATGCCATTGTTGTTGCTCCTGCCAGAGCTGTCAGAGCGATGGTTTTTTTTTCCATTGCAATTTTATGAATATGCATGCCACATCCCACGCTGCCTCTGCCTTCTATTCAAGCAAAAATATATATTCATACAAACGAATGTATATACACTTGTACACGTGGAACATATATAATTTCGACCCAGCCAAGATGTCAAGAGCATTTTAAATGGTCAAGGCGAAATGCCTGTTGTTTGCTCTCCCCCTGCCACGGCTGTGTGGTTGGGAGGAGTACAAAGGGGGAGTGCCTAGCATCGCACCACTTGGCTAACAGGTTGCATATGCTTTAACAATTCGACAGCAGCTGCAGATGAATTGAGTGCAGCCAGATTTAAATGGACAGAAAAGAAATCAATGTGTGGCTCCGATGCCGAGTGAGTGTGTGGGGACGATGCGTGCATAATTTTACATAAGAATACAGAGCCGGGCTTCGAGCCACACATCCAGTTGCCGTGTATACGGATTGGTAACTGAATCTAAGCTGTGGAGAGATTAGAAATTCAAAATGAGAGTTGAAAATAAACACTTTAAGTTAGCAGAAGACACTGAACCCTTTAAATTCAATAGCAAATTGAAGACCCACTTTTCGTGATGTTACTGTTGTACATATTGATAACTACAAATGGTTGATGGGCATGCCGACAACTAATATATACGGATCTGTCTGCAGCATACTCGAATACAAAATCAATCCATTAGGGCCCAAATCTAGCCATAATAAAAGCAGGGTAGACCCGGACTGTGTTTTCCTTCTAAAGCCTACGCACCCGGTCACCTTTACCAGCTATTGACGCTAGATTTAAGGTAAGTAGCCAATAGAAAGCTTTTCAATCACTTTGCTGTTCGAATTCGGCGAATTCTCTTGTGCTGAATTAAGAAGTTCGCTTACCAAGAGATTGGCCCTTGTTTTTGCTGCATAATGTCTAGTAGATATTACATAGAGCAGCGGATATTTAAGACCGAATGAAAACAGATTGGTTTGTTTGCTTTTTTTTCGGTAGTCTCCTAAGGTAGGATCATTTTAAGCAGATTCGAGATTAATTGAGTACGAAATTGAAAATCGATTTGATCTCCGAAAAATCGGCTACCATTCATTTGTTCCCCCCTGTGTTGGTTCATTTAACAATTCTGAAAAACAACCACAAATATAATTTTTTGTTTAAAACTTTGTTTTGTCTGTTCTGGGAATCGAGTCCACGACCTTTCCCGAACACAAGAGGAAAGACTTAGCACCTATTCGCTAGTTGTTCTGCTCTCAAAAAGAGCTGAAAGTAAAATCATTTAGAATGTTATAACTTATAAGTTCGAACGGCTGGGCCTAAGTTCAAAAAGCTTAATTGGAGTAGAGTAGTGTAAATAAATAGTATTAGTGATTGCGCATAGGCCGTGGGCAACCAAGGAAAATAATATCGGTTAAGAAGAGAATGGTCTTTTATAAAGATTAAAATTGAAGAAGAAACCATATTCGACACCATAAAGATAATAAATGCTTGATCTGCATCTACTTCCGGGTTGATATAGGCATTTCCTATACCCAAACATTTATCAGGGCTGGTAGAGATAGAGGTTCAGCATGTATGTGACAAAAACTTATTATCCTTGATCACTAAAAGATCACTAAAATTAAATATTAATACGATTCGTGATAAATGCCCTTCAAGGTATGCAAACTTATTTTCCTTAACAATGAAACCAATGCTACTCAGTTATGGTCGCTTCATAGATAATCGACACGGTGTATTCACCCAGATTGTTGGGAAAGATATGGGTATATAACAAAATGTATAGATGAGACAAATAATCTATAAATCTCATTTAACGTAGCATACTTTAAAGGGCATTAAAATTGAAATATTTTGTGTGTATTAACGAAATATTTGGAACTGGCTGAAATCGAAAAACGCTCGTTGACATTATTGAAAGGGGAACAAAAGAAACAATGTTTTCGTACTACAGGACTGGCGAATATTATGAGAAAAACTCGATTTTAGTTTCAGTACCAAAAAGGTTGGAATGAGCACAAGACTCACTTAAAATGCAAGCACCTAAAAGTGTTTTTTGCGATTCCCTTGCAATGGGTATTTTAATTTTGCCCAGAAGTTTGCAACGCATAGAAATATTAATTTCCGACCCCATAAACCATTTATATACTTGATCAGGGTGACGAGCTGAGTCGATTGAGCTTTGTTCGTCCGTCTGTTTGTCTGTTTGTACGCAAACTAGTCTCTCAGTTTTGAAGCTAGCAAGCTGAAAATTTGTACAGAGTCTCTTTTTGCTAATTTATCGGAACCGACCGGATCGGATGACTATATCTTACAGTTGCCCATAGGAACAATCGGTGGGTTAACTTGATTTAATATGAAAAACTTGTATCTTTTCAATGAAAACGTCTCCAAACTTTGTCTATAAGTTGTGTATGCTTTTTTATAATTTTGCCAAGTTTGATGAAAATCGGACAACTATATGGTATAGCTGCCATATAAAAGATAGGTCTGAGAAACAGACTTAGTAAGTTAAACTTTTCGCACAGTTGAGCACAACCAAAAAGTTTTAGCAAAATTATTTTAAAATAGTTTGAATTGTACTTAATGTATTCTGAAACCCTTCTAGCTTGGCTATTTCTGATCTTACTGATAGGATATAGGTAGATGTCGATGTAGATGTCCGTTTTTGATCTTTTGAAACAGAGATTTAGTGGCATTTGGTGTTAGTTATGAGTAAACGTAACTTAAATTCCTTTGAGCCGTATTCGTTGTATTCGATACGTTCGATTCGCTCCCGGCATAGACTAATGAACTGCACCGCGTATCCCGCTTGTTAATCTTCTTTTGCAAATTTATTATCAGCCCTGCCTGGCTGACTGGCTGTCTCTGAGCAGAAGGCGTTTTAAAAAGTAATGTCAATGCCATTGAAAAATGGTTGCCTTGCCACATTGCAGAAGCTCGCCTGGCATGCTCGCATTAAACATGATAAATGAATTCAAATCATTTGCACCGCAATAATTCGAAGCTCGAAATGCTCCAACGAAAAACGGGTTGTTGCCTGGAAATGAAATGATAGCTTATCGGCATGCCACCGCCACTGCCACAGACATGGCTGCGGCGGCCGTGCCGGGGGGCACGACGACATCGAGCTGTTTGGGCAACGGCAAGACAACAAACAGTAAGCAAACGCTGCAGACGTTGACTAAAATTGAGTAGAAAACGATACCGCAGGAGGAAGATATATTACAATTGCCGATCACAGGAAACAAATGAATATTTCATGCTGTGCAAATCAACATGAACAGGGGAGGGGTGACGGCACATGCCCGCATACATACACCCCGGCACTTCCGACATCTCCGAGCGACGACTGTGGCGAAGTTTACGTTAAAAGGTGCGCCGGCAAGGAACCCGGAGTCGCACCCGAAGCAGAACTTTATGTTGACAAAGTTTTTGCGGTAAAATGCCACAGCAGTAATTTGCAGGCCACACACACACGCACCGCACTCTCGTCCCGGGCTTCTGGGTGACATATGTGCCTTGGTCCAAAATGGCTATACCTGCTGTTCCCGCTCCTGTCTGTGGCTTCATTTTGGGTCTGGCTGGCTGCTTCCGCCCGGGTGGGCATTAATCATTTGGCATGTAAATTGCCAATTAATAACTGCTCCATGTCATTCTGCGCTTGGCTTAAAAATGTTACGCAGAATTGTGTCCAGGGTTGAACGAACCTGCCGATGCCTGCGCCTGCAAGTGCCGTTTGCCAAGTTCTAGGCGCATTCGCTTAATGAAGACAAATCGCACTTGAGCCCTGCCAAATTTAGCGGAAAATTGAAAAAAGCTTCTCGCACGAGGACGACACACAGCATGCCGCTGCTTTGGCAGCCTCGCAGCGCCATACTTTTTTTTTTTTTGTTGGCAAAGGAGTCAAAGATGGCAGATTGCAGTGCTATCCCGAATTTATTTGCCATCGATAAGTTTGCCGTTGCAATTGTACACAATATGAGTAAGACTATGTGTATATAAAATATATTTATTGTATGTTTGCCGCTCCGCTGTGCGCAGGCAGGGAAATTTATGTTTGCAGTTAAAATGTCAATATTGAGTACATGCGAGAGTTTTTCCATTTATCAGAGGAGCAATACCAACGGGGACGTCCATGAAAATCCTTGGCCGCACTTAAAAGCACACGTATCGGTGCATGCCTGATGCTGTGCTCTTCGTTCACGTTGCTCCTTGCAGTGGTACACTGGGAGGGGGGGGAGGGAATGCACTGAGAATTGAATTTTCACACTTATGTATTGTTTTTGTTAAATTTGTTGGAAAATATGTTAGTTGTAGTAATGAAATGAGAGGGGAATATGCTTGGAGCCAACATGACGTGCGAGAAAGTCTTACCCATAAAGCAGATCAACCCTCCTTCTTCTCCTTAGAAAACTCGAGCTACACACTCAAGATCTGATAACCACGAACAGAATCAGGAATTGTAAGGAGAATTAATTGTCTTCCCTTGGGAGGAGGACCAAACTTGGCGGCCTTTTGGCCTTTTGGTTGGTTGCGCCACAGCATTTCACGAATTGAAGCCCTCGGGTGTTATGCCACTTTCAACAGTTGTGGCACTGGGCGTTATAATATGCATTAATTTCGGCGATATGTGTTACCGCCTTTTCTCCGACCATTCGGAAATTTTGCGATATATGCCTCAAAAAACGCCTGGAGGGCAAGAATGCAATACTTTATTATTGGTCTCGCTTTTTTATCATCCCATCTGAGAATTGGTGATACATCGCTTAAGACCCAATAAGAAGACCCGAATGCGATTTTTCTTGCAGTGAGTTGAACGACTTTTTACAATATTACCAAAGGAAAATACTTTGGCAACGCTTATTTACCTAAGGTGCGAAACCGTAATGTTAAATAACAGAATTCGAAACCCTTTTTATTCGTATGGCTTATCTTCGGGAGAAGAACTACATTTCGGCCTCTAGGAAGACTCACATACTTATCTCCAGGAAGAATCGCTTTCCTATTGCTCAAATAAGACTTTTTCCTATCTCCCAGAAGTACCGCTTTCTTATCTCTCAGAAGTGTCGATTTTTAATCGCCCAGAAGCTATTGCATAGTGTCACATTTCTTCCCGTAGGGAGATAAGATTGCGATAATAATGCGATATCGCTGGAGCAAAGCGATACCTACTGGCGAATCGCATTCTTTCAGCAAACATTTTATGCAATTTTTGAACACATTCGAGTCTTATGCTTTCATTTTTTGATTATAAATGATACCTTAGTCGGGAGAAAATGGTACCCTAGCCGTGACTTTTCTTCAAGAACCGTTTTAAAACCGTTCTACTGATCAGTTTCGAAACATTTTCAGAGTCATTTAAGAGTCTTGTTTTAGTGGTTTTCAACAGAATCACATTTTGAGCGTATTCATGAGTCATTTTCCAGTCTCATTTAATAGCACATGATAGGCAAATTTTCTAAATCATCAAAAGTGCTCGGAAAAGACCCATTTAGGTGATTTTTCTGAAAATTATCTTCCAAATGTTTTAACTATATGTGAGCAAACAGCGCACGCGGCTCAGATAAGTATGCAACGTTTTTAAATACCTGTTTAACTCTGCCATTTATTATCCGATCTTAATGAAATTTGTGAGATTGCAGATATTGGCCACATACACTACTGCTGCAAGGGTGGGAGGGGGGCGTGTACGAAACTTGAAATAAACTTGATCTGCCTGCAGACAATACTAGTTTAGATCTAAAATTTGGTGGCTCTAGTTCGTCTAGCCTCCGAGATCTATGGGTTCATACCGACAGACGGGGCAAGGCTATTTCGTCTCGGCTGTTTTGGTTCTTGGCTTGAACCCATAAAATTGTACAAATATTTCTAGTTGGTTGTAAAAATGTACAAAGAAGGCTGGAAATATTCAACGGCCATGATTTAACCAAAGAACAAGTTAGAATTATTGAAAAATTTACCATCAATAGAGGACAAAATTGTTAGAACCAGTTGGTAACTTTAAGAACGGACTCGCTTATGTTAAATTGAGTACGAAACAGACTTATAATGCAAGCTTCAAAAAGTGTTCATCGAAAAATGCGAATTCTTTTCAAATCTGTTTTGTACACAGTTCAACATATTCTTGACACTCTTGTTTCAATAATATTAACACTCATTTGTCGGTTGTTAAATGTTTCGTACTCAATTTAAGTTCACCAATGAACGAGTCATTGAAATTAACGCTACAAAACGGGGTTAATTCTCTTTCGTTTGGTCTACAAAGTCGTCAGCCGATTTTTTCTGAGTGTAGAAATGTCTGGGACATCCCCCTTGTAAATCTATTTTTGATGATGAAATGAAATGTATGGAAATGAAAATAATTATGCTTGACAAATTATCAAATTAACCAGACAATATCAAAGTTTGTGTGGTTATTATTTCTTAAATTTGTATGCAATGTCAAGTCAATCAAGTCAATCCTATTCGTTCTTGAAATAAGAAATTCGGGATTGACCGACTTCTGACAACGTGTGAGATTTATTTAATCCCGCACATATTGAATTTGTTTTCTATGTAGGACTTATAATGATAATCTGACAGTGTCTTCATCTGACCTATTATTTAGGTTTCATTTCCCAATCGATACGAGTTCAACTTTAATGCAGAGCTTACAATCAACTGAAGTTGTTTCCATGTATAAAGCTTACGCGTTTTCCAAGATAATCTTTAGACACAATGTTGCGGCTTCGCTGGAAGTTGCTGGTTCAGGTTTCCGATTCAGGTAGAAATGCTACTTTACCTCGCATTGCACATTCAAGTGCCACATTCTAAGAAGTGTTTACGTGTCGAAGAAATCCATTCGTACAATGTTTTCAATGGCTTTATGGTGGCATAGAAATAGCATTACGTCTACACACACACACAACATTTTATGCTTATTGCCCTTTAAAATACGCTGCGTTATATGAAAAAAAACGGAATTTTAGTTATGAATTTAACGTGAGCTATGTTGGATTTAAAAATGTTAATTTGTATCATATGGATTTTCTTTAAGATCCAACAACAGCATGGTTGGGTCTTAGATTTGGTATACGTCGATGTCGTAACATAAAATGTAATACTGAGTGTTTAGGGATTAGATGATGACAAAAAGTGCAATGGATGTTCCCGCTCTAAAAATCCGTTTGATATTATTTTGTTGAGAATTTGTAATGAAAAAATGGAACAACAATGCCTCATTTGCCCTCTCTTTGCGTGAATTTTGTTTACAACCAGCAGCTTATCTTCAACGAAGCGAGTCCAGTTCAATCTTGGACATTTGGCATTATTTAGTATTTGCTCAATGGTTGCGAAACGTTTTAATGCCACAATACGGTCCGGTTTTGGGTGTTTTGGGTCCTGGGCTTTCAGCTAAAAGCAAAATGCACAAAACTATTAAAAATACGAACGTATGTTAGTATAATTTCTCTTGTTTGCCGGCAACGCAGAAGAAAGGCGAAGGAGAGATAGTGGCGAAGGGATGCTGCTTAAACATCATCTGCTTTTTGGCAAGCACATACATTGGGATGAAAAAAGTATATATCTAAGCGCAAATCCTTATACACACACACACACACACACACACAGCGGTAGATTCTCTTATGGCTACAATTTTACAGTGAACTGCACTAAATAACTGCCATTAAGCATAAAAGCTGTTCTCGCATGAAGGAGCTGCTGGCAGCGTTTAAGCCAAATGCAAGTTTAAGCATCTTTGAGCCTGCACAAATAAAGTGGACTTACGCAGGGACACAGACATGGACACGGACATAGAGCAACACAAATGCAAGTCAAATGCGAAAGAAAGCAGGATCAGGCGCAGGCACAGCTTTCGTCCATGTGTCGTCGGTGGTGTAGTGGCTGCATCCTTGTGGGTCGTGGCGGGGCGGGGGGCTGCTAATGTGCGAGGCTTGCGCTTTGGGTGGATTTTTGTTTGTGCAGTGCTCAGACGCCGCCGTCTTTGCTGCTTTTTGCTGCATTACATTAACACAGATAAAGTTCCTTGATACATAATTTCCATGCACAGCCAAGTGTCTTCCAGCTGCACATGTGGCCCCGCGCGGCCAGAGGGAACTGTGCCAACTTGCAAATGGCGACAAGATGCTGGCTGGCAAAACTTTCTTCCTTTCTTCCTTTCGTTCGTTGGGTGTGCTGTCAGTCCGAGGAGTGCAAACAAAAGTATGAGGGGCAGGAGGACTAAACGTTGCCAAATGTTGTCGCTGCCTTTAAATATGCAAATGCATTTGGAAGCGCAAACTAAACCGTCCGCCTCCATTCACCCCACAGATAACGAACACGGATACCCAGTACATGCACACCATTGATAGTCTGATCGTCTCGCGCGTCTCCCTGAAGCTGCAGCTACAGGGTGTGCACTTCTCCAGCGTCAACCCGGCCATCTACAACAGCGGATACGGCTTGAACTCGGTCTATGGTCACGGCGCGCCGGTCTATGCACCCAATCCGGGTGGCCTGCTGCTGCGCTGCACGGCGCAAATTGGCGACCTCTATCAGGAGTACAAGGAAATTGAATTGGGCACACCGCAAAAGGACCCGATACCGGCACGTGGTAAGTCCGAAAACTGAACCGCCAATTATGCAATAACTTTTCTGATATTTGACTTCCGTTTCCGCCCTCTCTCTCTCCCCCCCTCTCTCTCTCTCTCTCTCTTCCTTTCTCGGCATTGTTTTGGCCGCTTCCGCCTGCAGTTACGCTCTCATCCGACTCGAGTTTTAAAAACTTTTTTAACTCGTATTTCTCTCTCCCATCGGCTGCCCCGCGTCTCGTCTCTCCCGGCGTCCATTTGGCGCCTGTCATTATGCTGGCCCTGGCTGCCCTGGCCCTGCTCTCGGCTAGCCGCACGGGTCATGGGCTAATTGTGATTGCACCCCCTGTCGGCATCCGCCGCGCAACAATAACAACAGCAGCCACCCCCCACACAGCATCCACACATTCCATGAAGTCCGAGCAGCGTCCCCTGTCCAGCTGCAGCGCCTTTAAGGCGCCCAAGCAGCCCCTGGCCTGGCCAGAGCGCACAGAGGTGGTGGTGGCCTAAGAGCTGGGCCCCCGGGAGTGTTAAAACTTAGTTAAATTATTAAGTAATTGAAATCTACTTTGTATTATCACCTCGGTTGCATTTTGGCATTAATTTAGGACCGCTTTTTCGTTTGGGTTTTCATTTCAATTGTGCCACATTTCTCGGTGTGGTGTCTACTAGCGAGCTAAAACGAAAACCAAAAACAAACTAAACTTAAGCCAACATTCAGAACTAGCCTAGTCATTACGAACACACACCCACACGCCCACAGCTGCAGCATGGACAGACACGAAACCATTTAAATATCTATATAAACGAGTGCAGAAGCCCAGACACTGAGCAAATCAAATTACATACAAACATCATTATAAAATCTAATATAAATGTGCAAAATAACAAGAAAGCCAACCCGATGGTAAAAAGAAAAAAAGAAAAAAAAAAAAACCAAAGTAATAATAGAAAAACCAAAGAATATATATGTACGTGTTGAGAAAGGCAAGCAAAATCTGTGTAAAATATATGTAAAACAAATGTCGAATGAAACCTAACATAAACTTTAAATTACAAAATCAAAGCCATCAATGGGCATATTTGTAAATGGTGAAATTAATAAACAAAACGAAAATGTGTGTTAATTTTAAATATGGAAAGTTCGAACTTTAAATGGACTGGGCAATCCAGTAAGGGAAAAGGCAATCAACAGGTAAGTGCGCTGAAATAGGTAAGGGTAGGTGGTGAAAATGGGTTGCAAGTGTCAGCGATAGCGGTTCTCAGTATTGAGGTTAAATCAGCGATGATTTCAAATGGCTATTACTGAACTCAGGGCTGCGTTTAGATGCACTTTACACACAGTGAGAGAGAGAGGGGTCACGTCTTCATAACCTTTGCTTGGATTTCTGAACTAAATTCATGATTGAGTTTCATGGGAAGGACAGAAAAGCAATTCCAACTTCTTAGTTATAGGTTGAGTGCTCAAGCGTACGAATACTTCGCACAATTATTAAATTTTGTTCTCAGTGCTAAACTGGAGCTACCAATTTCAAGGAAAATTATTGTAGCAGCTGGAGCTAAATATTTGGCTTAATTAATGAACATCTATCTATATTCTATTTATATGTAAAACTGGAACGGTAGTCGGTCAAGCCAGAATAACGAATTATCTAGAAAATTATTTGAAATCAAATGTAATTTATGAAAACTTATTTGTTAATATTTTAAGATATATAACGATCCTTCGATTGATTATCTAGATACAATTTTTTATGATTTAAATAAACTTATTCGACAAATAGCACTTCGAATGAACTAACCGTCCACAAAATAACAAATTTTTAAGCTCAGACTAGAAGTCTGGTTGAACGCCTAGATTCATCTTGGCGTTGGGACAGTGCCCACATAACAAATAGGTAATTCATGTATATTTTTGGGTCTAGCACATGCCCAACTAAGCCTCAAATAACTCAAGTTCACCAAAAAAATTACAACTTTTTAGCGAGAGAAGATTGCAATTGTTTGTAATATATTTCGGGTGCTGATCTCGTGAGTTGAACGAGGTTTGTTCACATTTCTAGGGGAAGATAGGCACATTTATTAACCTAATGAAACAAAATTTGTTTCTACATAAACTTCGTCGAATAACGATGAAGGAATATCATCACCAAAGTTTTATCCTGATTCCTAAGACACCTTTAAATTGATTTAATTATCAAAAAAAATATATTGTTAGTAGAAATTAAACTTTTCCACAAGTTCAAAAATTTCTTCAAATTCATCTGCCAATATTAAAAATTGTAACCTAAATTATAAAAGCTGCAGCATTGTTTCAAAATTGGTTCTAAATTTGTTTTGTTTGACAGATTTATCGGCATTTTCAGCAGCTTATCTGCTCGCACCGAAATTAAAATTAAAATCCAAATCACTTGCAGGAATACCCTAATTATCTTATATCCTGACAGCGGATTTTGCATTCTTTTTAACCGACTTTTATCCCAGTAGACTCGGAAAAATGTATATTTTACAAATTGGTTCATATCATTTGGCCAATTGTCCTTCTATTTCATAAAATAATTAATTAAGTCATTTTGGAATTAAGTGCAGAATATTTGGAATTTTTTTTATGTTTGGCTTACTGGAATGAAAATCGGTTTTAAAATATGCAAAATCTGTTATCTATTTATAACAATAAAACGACGATATGATAAGGGGTGATTTTTTGGAAAGTTTCTGGTTGGCAGCTCAGCTGTTATCATGTCACATGTTACTGTCAAACATGTCCAGTTTGGTCTAAAATTGATCCATGAATCGACTTACAAACGATCGACCCGTGCAGAAAATTCATGTTGCTCCACTTTTTTATCGGAAAATTGTGTTCGGCGACGAAGCTCATATTAGGTTGAAGAGCATCTACAGGCATTGCAAGAACTGCTGTTTGGTGTGGAATATGACTTGCCATGTTTACACACTTTATTTTGCCCAAAATGGAAGATCCGAAATTGTCTGACATGTAGATTCTAGAAGACGGTGCCTCATGTCACACAGTACGCGAAATATTGACCCAGTTAAGTAGAGAGTTGGGTGAACAGTTCATTTCACGTTTGGGGCTGGTCAATTGGCCGCCTAGATTGTGCGATTTAACGTCTTTAAACTAAGGCTCAAGTTTATAGCTACAAGTCCGGAATACTGAAGAATTCGAAAGATTCCGGTCGATTTGTTCGAAACATTAATGCCTAAATTATACCCTGCACATGCGCCATTTGAGGGGCTGCTTTTATCCCTGCCAACCCTGCTTTTTTCATTATTTTCATATCAAGAGCGATTCTGTACAACGAATATCTGGAGTGCACTTTGTGCAAGATTCTCATTCAATTTGTACCTTTCTATAAGAATCCAAAAACCGTTTAGCGTTTGCTATCGTAGATTTAACTACACTTTTTCACTTTTTCAAAAGTCTACTGAGATTGGCTGCCAATTAAAAGCAATTTCTACCAAGTCAACTTTAAGAGCACCCCAGTTCAATTGTTTCTTTAGCAGAGGCCTTTTGGGCCAATTTTTTTGTGTGTTTTTTTCAAGACTTTTGCTCCGACAGCGAAAATGAAACTCCGGCAATCCGCCACTACCTACATGCTAAAAACTGTGGCTGTATCTCTCTGAGATCGAGGCGTCCATATGTGGACCCATACCTACCTATAGCTGCAGGTCATAAAAGCTCTATAAATATTTCGAAATATTTGTACAAAACGTTTACTCTCCCCACACAGATTATGCAGTATAATTTTTGCCTAATTTAAATTTTCCAATTCAACGAACTTTAACTCCTGATTTTGGGCGTTAAAAAAAAGCCTTTTACTCAAAATTTTGCAGCCACAAAGGCAACTGTGTTGCTTCTGTTCGGGCTCCGCTTATTGTCTGCATTTTGCTTGCCTGCCAAAGTGTGAAAAAACTTGCCGTTACGCAGCGGAAGAGCTGCAAGAAATATAAAGGAAAATGGCAACTAGAAACTAGTGCATGGCGTGCATTGTGTGCGGCATGCTTTTTAGTTGCCGTTTCCGTTCTGCATGCGCATTTTGTATTTTCTATTTCTTTACATTTTCGTTTTGCGAAATTATTGAAGCACGCTTTGTTATTTCTATTCAATTGCGGCCGCAACTCACCCCTTGGTCTTTCAGCAGGAAAATGTAGCAAAGAGGGTTCCTTGTCTACGGCTGTTGCAAATAATTGCAAATGTACATCAAAATATATCCATTGGTTATCCTAAGCCGGCGTTGTCTTCATTGTGTCTGCGCTGAATATGCAAAATATGTGAGCAAAATGCAAAGGTATTCACAAAACTCGCTTAAAATAATTTGCCAGCAAAACAATGCAACACGCATAGTGAGTGAATTGTCATTTCTTAAAGAAAGAATATTCAGCGATTAAGGCATACAACAGGCAGCAGTAAGGTTTCAAATGTTCTGAACTGAACTTTAATGGAAAGTAGACTTGCTTCATTGAAGTTTCCAACATTCGAGGGCAAATACAAATGTGTCATGCTCTCAGTTCTTAGCAACGTTTTCGATGACATATTCGTTGATAACCCTGCCCCATGTTTCGCATCAACAGTGGAGGGCAGATTTGATCTTTGTAGATCATATTTTAACAAATATCAATATGTCATGCTCTTTCCCAGTCCGATCAATATTATCAATTATTTTTCATCAGAAATTCATGGTTCCCTTTTGTCTTGGGGGTCAGAAACTGATAACTCTAAATTAGAGTATGATTCAAAACAGATCTCTGACACGCTACCTAGTAATCGCAATTGTCTTGGTACTCACTCGTTCGCGGGACCCAGCTAGAAGAGGTGTTGCATTGTAATTGTAATCATAAAATTGGACTCGCTCGAAAATCGTCTTAACCCATAGATGCGGCTATGAAATAGGTGAAATCTTTTCAATGCGATAAATCACTCGAAACGTTGTATGTTAACGATTGTAATAAAAGACTGCGCGATATCCGACCGTCCACGCACTATGCGAGCGTTAAAAACCATGAAATTTCAAATTCGTCGAAATCCACTGCGCAAGCCATTGCTGTTAAATAATGACTACCAATCGTATTCAGTGATATTTGACTCCTTTTTTGTTAAATAAGAAACAATCATTAAACTCCGATTATTTTCCAGGCTTGATTCCAGATGAAATACAAATTTATTTCGGCACAATACTTCATTCAAATAAGACTAATTTTAATAAGCATTCAGATTTAAAAACATTTTAAAAATGTTTTCATTCATGTGAAGTTTGACTTAAAAATTCATTTTCGTGCGATTGTGTAATGCCTCGATTCCCACAATGCTAAAACTATCTTTATTCTATGGTGCTTTGTATTACGAGTTCTCAAATAGTTGATGCAATAAATGCCTAAACGATGATGCAATATATACTCAATCAAACAATATTCAATGTCACACGATGGTATTAAAAGTCTTCGGGGTTTTTTCCTTATGGAAGAGTCGAAAGCTGCTATGTAAACTATAAAAAGATGGTGGTTGTTGGTCTGTGAACGCTCACAAAAGATACATGTCAGAATGTGTATTAGACTCATCCATTGGTAATTGGGACAATCTGTACAACGTAGAACCCAAAGTGCAAATTGTACATAAGAGTTGATGCAAAATTTAGAGGGTTTCATAATAGTACAAAAGAATTTAAAAAAAAAAAGAAGTATCTTAGCATTCCCCGTTTTCATTACACAATCGCCGGGACTATAATCTCAGCTTTATAGAGCTGGTGGAGAAATGAGACATGAAGGAGAGCATAAAATGCTAAAGTTTTCCCAATTCAAAATAATCAAAATTAATTAATAATAATTATTTCAATATACCCACTTCAATTATAATATATCAATAAAACTATGCGAATGGAACCGTCGAGCATACAAAGAATCCTCTTGGAGAGCAAATCCCAGTTCTTCCAAAAATGGGACAGTATGGCGAGAGAATTTGCAAATGATAGCAGATCCTGGGAGGTATGGCAGTTAAACTTGGTGCGGAAACAAGACAGTTGCGAGAAAAGCCAATTCGAGCGCGAGGTACGTCAGAGCAACATTGCCTCTAATAATTATATCAACGACGAGTTCGAAACATCGCTCATATTTCGAGCAAGAACAGAGTCGATCTGCCACTGCTAAACAGCACACGTCATGACAGTAATCTGCTGCACCCTTTGTAATTCTAGTGAGCGAGAAGATATATCCCATTTTGTTACACGATGTCCGATTTTAGGAGAATTACGGGCACTGCATTTTGGACTTGCACGAAGTATTAAATGGTCAGAATGTTATCATATTGGACACCTTAAAGATTCTACAGAATATCAGCGATAAATTATGATAGATGAATAGACATAACATTCCAATCGCATTCTAGTGAAGAACGGCGAAGTATCTCGCAAGGAGCGGGGCAGCTGCGGCCACTTTCTACCAACACCATTGAAACAAAAAGGCAAGACAAAATCGAAAGCATTGCATCGCCAGTGCGCGAACATTGACAACAGACGAAATCAGCTTACTGACAAGACAATTTTCACCAAGAGGAACAAACAGAACAATGGACCTTTCAACCAGACTCCCATTCAGCACACAAGGCAAAAACGACTCAAGCATCCATGTACTGAATTTCATTTTTGCGGATGATTGGCCTGCTGGTAGCTTTGATCTGATTGAGTTAGACTGCAAACAGTGGTCAGATCTCAAAGCAATAGCTTAGAGTCTTTCAGGAGCACCCTTGTGGCAGCATTGATTGCACTGCGATCGATTTGTGGCCAGAGAGACTTTGGCGTTGCTGGAAGGCACAAGGTTCTACGATCTGAAGCCATTCAGCGACCGAATGAAAAGTAGAAAAAAAAGTATTCGTTTTCATTCTCTGAACAAAAACAATTGAACTGAGTAAAGTTAGTTTAGGTTAGGTTAAATAGGCTGCCCAGCAGAGGCCGAGATCACCCAGAGACCTATTGGCCCATTCTGATGCCTAATAAATGGTTGGGGTCTTGGTAGGGGAGGGGGTAGTGGGAATTGGCGGTGAGGTTCTATGCAATCTCTATATTTAAACCATTTTGAGGAGTCCATAAAAAGTGCCAGCTCCTCTAGGGGCACATTTGACAGAGTGCTGAGGTCTTCAAGAATGGGTTACCCAAATACTGGGTGCGTTTCCTAAGAAGTGCAGGGCAAATGCAAGGAAGGCAAATGCTGAATGCTTTCTATTTTCTCCTCATTCCCACAACTACGGCAGAAATCATGGTGGGGCAAGCGCATCCTGGTGCCCATTTGACCGATGGTGCAGTGCCCTGCTATGAC
Organism: Lordiphosa andalusiaca; assembly: GCA_035044965.1. Lineage (NCBI taxonomy): Eukaryota > Metazoa > Arthropoda > Insecta > Diptera > Drosophilidae > Lordiphosa > Lordiphosa andalusiaca. Next base: position 198,769 of record JAWNNM010003188.1, read on the forward strand.
TCCCACCATAGTTCTTATCCCGTTCTTGCTAAAGTATAGGAGAAGTGGGAAGTTCTTTTGGGTGAGTATCTTGGCCAGAGTGATCGGGAGATATGACAAAAGGGGTGCGAAGTCCCATTATCGTTCTGCCCTAGATCTGGCCCTCCACTGCACCTCCCTCATGATGTTCTGCAGGGGTCTTTGAATGCCCGTTACCGCTTGCGTCGCTGGTACCGCTGAACCGTTCCCTGCGCTCTCGTCTGATCCCTTGTTGCCCGGTATGCCTGCGTGACCCCCACTACCCAGTCGAGGCTGATGATGTGCTGTTGGATTTGGTTCAGTGCTGTCGCCGTGCTGCGGACTAGGTAGCTTTTGTGGCGTTTAATGGCAGCCTGATTGAAATGTTCCTTGGAGTTTGCTCCAGAGGCAGGCTGCTATTTGTAGGTTGTTTGGGTGGGATTTGGTGTTGGCCGCCTTTCACCATACCAGCGCTCCATAGGTTAGGCTAGGTCTGACGACCGCTGTGTATAACCAATGAATTTTAACAGCAAAATCGCGAAAGAAATAGATCGAACAGTGCCTGCCATTGGAGTTTACTAAATCAGGCGCAACGCGGGGCCCATTTACTTGTGCAAATGTGAGCTCCAAGTCATTATCTCTCTACACAACATCTAGTTTTGTTCATCAATGTGGTGTTATCTTCTCACACGGGCCCCCATTCATCAATTTGCTGGACCGTGTCATGATGACGAATCTTTCAGTAATTTGATCCTCTTGTTTGGCCGACCACGGAGAACCATCAGCCGTGTCCAGGTGGGGGTAATAATCAACGCGACGGCGGCGGCGGGTCGGATGCGCGGGCACGTGTACCGTAGTCAGTAGCTGTTTTTGAATCAATTTGGATATTCGATGCTGAGCTGATGCAGTGGCCACCTAATTGAAGTCAACTAATTTGCATTGCAGTGGGCACAACATGCAAAAGGTACGGACATGTCTGGGCCTCGACCATGTCCTGCCAGGGATTGGTCACCGCAGCTTATTTGCGTGCAATTAGCTGCACACGGACATGGACGTGTTGTTTTGCCCCGCTGCTCGAAAATATCGAAATTGAATTCGACAGACCGCAGCACACAATTAAAATCAATTAGCTGCGCGTATTGAATTACGAATTGATTTATTTATGATGTTTTTCCAAGTCCTCCGACCACCCTCAGCTAGCTGAGACTCGTGTCTGTGTGTGATTGTGTGTGTGTGTGTGTGTTTGCTGTTCTCACAGTGTCCTGACCTGTGTGTGTCGTGGCGACACAACCCCCGAGCCACTGCAACGGAGCAAATTGATTCCATTGAATCCATATCAAGTTTATGGCCAGCAGCACTTAAGGGTCAGTGCTCGAGGCTGGCTGGGGTGTTGGCCAGCGAATAGCACTTGATTTGGATGTGGATACTCATTTGCCGACTGTTCCACTTCTGATTAACGGTTTACTATGCTCAACCAGGAGCAGCGTGTAAGCAGCCAATTACCGCTGTCCAAATCGCCGCGTCTCAGGATGTGCGATAGCTATCAGTGCGTGAGAGCTGCGGCCGATGGAAGGCGTTTAATGTGCATTCAATGGGCTGCCATGCCGCGGGCTCGTGATGGGCTGATCAAGCGTTATTAACGAAAATGCGCATTAATTGTGCATGAATGCATTGATTAATGCCGGCCAGGCCGGAGCGGGCGGTCGCGTTAAAGTTGCGCCAAACAAATTTGCCGACACTTAAAGCAAAGCGCAAATGACGGGGCAAGCTGGACGAGTGCATTATAAATAAGGACAATGCAATGGAAGCCAGATAAGCGAGGCGGCCAGCTTCTGGCTTATGACTGTCCCTTTCCCCAAGTGAGTTTTCAACTGGCCTCGAACTCATTTAAATTGACATGACAATTGCTTGGACCGTTGGCCCACACACACACACACACACACACATGTTCCCACTTAAGTAAAGTGCACAATGCGTATGAATAAATGCAAGGATGTGGGCGCCAGCGGGGATGGCAGGCAGGACGGTCCATTGCAAGTCAAACTGTTTCACAACAAACTGGCCAACCAACATCTGTCTTCTGTTGCACCAGTTGCGACACTTTTCACATAACTGGTCAGTTTTCTGGACACAGTACGGAACCCCAATGAAACGACAGCAGCTGACCAACAAATGGACTTATTAAGAAAAGTGTCGCTGGCTCATGAATAAACACCGAACAGAGTACGTTGCAAAGGCGGTTCATTTTGTCGGATGGCAATTTCTTTGAGTGCAGCTTAAAGGTTGAGCTGGGAATGCAGCATCCACGAGTGACAAACTCCAGACGGGTTAACTTTGATCTGATCACCAGTCTGGCTCGAATTTGGAAGAGATGCCGCTTAGAGAGCCTTGGTCTTAAAGTCAAGCCTAGAAGTAGGCAAAATGTCCTTCAAACTTAAAAGCGAGGATTTGATAACTCAGATAGCTGATCGACCCTGATCTGGTTTTCACTTTCGACAACATTTGTCGAGATCAAATTCGGTTAAGTGGTTGTTGTGTAAAATAGATGGAGTAAATATGCTTAAAGCCTTTCAAATAGATCGTTCTATCTATCAATAAATTTGATACAGATTTTCCTTGTTTTAATCAAGGCTGCAAACCTTTAGAATTATCCATGAGGTTAAGTCCGGGGGTTCGAACCCATTGTAAAATCCAAGGTTCGGTTCGCGGACTGGTTCTTGGAAACCCTGAACCCAAGGTTCTGGTTCGAACCTTGGTTCGCTTGCATATAGAAGAATAGTTTGACTTTTGAATCATAAATCCGTTCAAAATGAAACATATATACCTTTTATCCATATGCTTTATCATAATGATCGTTACTTAATTTATTTCAATTATCAGCTTTTAGAATCGACTTAGTTTAGGTTAATTGGCACTATATCTTCCAGGAGCTGTTCATCTATACTAGCTCTTAACTGCTCGTTAAACTGATACCTGAGTTGCTGGTACAACTAGTATAGTACCAGGAATATTTTATAAGCCTTTGTTATTATGAGCTTACCAAAATGTTGAAACATTGTCGATGGATGTAATCTTGGACAATTTTTTAAAAGAATCTATAACATCATTCACAGATTTTATATTTGATATTTCTTTATAGCTTTCATAAACATCTTGACTTCGCAATCAGACGTTGAGTCATTGTTTTGTCGAATTTTGAAAACTCTCATTAAGCATATTAAATTGGTGAACCGAACCTCATTTTTCGAAAAAGTGGTCCGGTTCGGGTTGAGGTTCGAGGAGTCAAAAATGTAAGACGCCTGGTTCATGGTCCGGTTCGCGAACCCCAAAAAAAGGCGAACCGAACCGGTTCTCAGGGGTTCTTGTTCGGACCGGTTTGCAGCCTTGGTTTTAATTCACGTAAGTGAAAACCGGAACATGAAAAAAGTCTGTAAAGAATTTTCTTTGTTAAAATGTATTATTTTCAAAAAAAATGCCCAATCTTGGCTTGTCGAGATTTAATACGATTCCATTTAAAGAGGGCTTGCTGGTCCAAGGGTAAATGGGTTATACTCTTAAGCAACAGATTAGTTCATGATAAAATCATCAAGGTATGGCAAAAAATTACTGTGTCCTCGCAACTCAGTCAGCAAAACGCACTCAGCTACCGCTTTTATACCGCGGACTTTTGGTGTAAAAGCATAAGGTCCGACCGCAAACAAGAATCTCATTGCCACACCGTGTTTATGCATCGTGGATTAGATCCCCTGTGACCTACTTCTATTTGGATCAGATCCCCTGTGACCTACCACTAGTTGTGCAATTTATTTTTTGCTCTCTCTCCGCATTAACTGCAATTCTAGACATCTCTTTGACATGCAAGTTTTTCTTCTTGTTCGTTCATCTGATTGTCCTTATGCAATCATCCATTTTAAGCTTGATCTTTCAATTAACACCTTTCAATAACCCCTGTGTCAAATTTGACTCGCCTGCGTATACACCTAAGTTCATGCAAAAATTTGTGGCTCTCTTTCTTATAGTCTCTGAAAGCAACGCGTCGTTCTGTCCGTATGAACGCACAGATCTCAGAGATGGTACAGGAGATACAGGATTGTTGTGTATGCGACAAAAACTTAATATTCTTGCAGGCAGATCTAGTTTGTTTTAAGTTTTAGACCCAGACCCTCCCGCCCCCCGTAATTTGGAACGAGAAAGCATTGCTAACTTCATCTGTGCCGAAATTTTTATATCTCTGCAAGTGCTCGTTTAAATGTTTTCAAAAAATACTTTTTTCCCATTTTGAGACCGATCGTTCGTATGGGATCTATATGATATAGTCATCCGAAATATGTAGAATTATGTGAATTTCACATTGTGAAAGCATGTGAAACAAACGACATTAAAAACAAACAGTATTTTTTAGGCTAAGACTGTTTTTCAGACCTATCTTTTTTATGGCAGCTATACCATATAGTTGTCCGATTTTAATAAAAGATGGAAGAATTATAAAAAAACATAGAAAACCTACGATTACAAAGTTTGGAGACGTTTCCATTGAAAAGAAAAAAGTTATTTTTCACTAAAACTAGTTTTCCAACCGATTGTTCCTATGGGAGCTATGAGATATAGTCATCCGATCCGGTCGGTTCCGACATATTAGTAGTGTGCAGCAAAAAAAATAGACTCTGTGTAAAGTTTCAGCTCGATAGCTTTAAAACTGAGAGACAAGTTCGAGTAGAAACAGACGGACGGACAAAGCTCAATCGACTCAGCTCGTCACCCTGATCAAGAATATATATATATAAATTTTATGGGGTCGGAAATGAATATTTCTATGCGTTGCATACTTCTGGACAAAATTACAATACTCTTTGCAAGGGTATAGAAAGCCTCATATCTTTTCGCTGCTGCAGCTCAGTAACCACGCGGCTTTACTGCAGCATCCAAATTTGTTCTAAGCGTATAATTTCGTTAGTACAGAATATGTTTTAGTTGGGCTTAACCCAATTTCTTTCTTGTTTTTCATAATAGATGTCGTACAACTTCTTAAATAATACCGACAGTTAAGTTAAAATCAAAATGTGTTGTGTTAGGAAGAAGCATTGAAGTGACTTCTGTGCTGGGTCTCTCATGGCTTGGGCAGCTTTTAGATATGATGGAAGGTCTCCGCTTTGTTTTCTACCAAACTAGCTGACCCGGCAGTCGCGGTTCTAGTTCGGTCGGTTTCTAGTCTCCCATCTCGTTGCTCGTTTGTTTCAGAAGCTCGTTTTGCCCCTTTCTTTGGTGCTTGAGACGTAGAACGATCATCGTAATCGTTAAAATTTCGCGGTTTTTGAACCATTTTCCAGGGCTACCTTACAGTCAATCCTCAAAATTCGGATGAGTGGTGTAATTTTTTTTTGCAAATTTCTCGTTTTTTTTACCATTTTCCGGCCGATTTTTTTTACTCTCTACCGGAGGTACATCGAGGGGGCGTGGTGAAATCAAACATGAACTGCATGAAAGCGTAAAATGTTCATGTCCCATTGATGTCAAACCTCAATCTCTTACCATCGCACACTGTGCTGCACGAGACGACAAATGCAGCCACAGAGTTGAAACTTTGTGAATTTGATAACAACAATAAGAATAATATTTGCAAATTTAAATGATTTCTTTTGATTATTAATTAGTTTTTGTTTGTTTGAAATATTGTTGTTTGACTCGGAGCTTACGTTTTGCAAATTAATTTGTTTAAATATAATAAAGTCATTTTTTTTCAATTTTTGTTAAACAATACATCCATAAGTCCCAGGCGGAGCTGAATCTTTCCTTAAAATCGAGCGAAAACAGTTAATAAAAAGTTGAAATCAATATTTTTAAGAACATTTTAAATAAAGACATATCGACTGAAAGTAAGCGAAAGTCCACAGGGAAAAAGTGTTCTAAGTATGTGAGTTTTCTTAGACTGGGGACATATCACTAAACAAATTAATATAAATTTTTTAGCAAGTATAACACAATTGTTTGATATTTTTTACTTTATACACTTATTTAGCTGTATTTTGCAGATTTCACACATTTTATTTGTTCACTACCAGAGACAATCTAATGCAAAACTTAACTCGGAAAAAAAAAAGATTTTCTCACTTGGACTACACCCAGACGAATAACGAATAACTTAAGAACAAACGCTCTTGAAAAAATATTTATTCGTTCTTAAATTTTCAAGAATTTCGGTCTTGAAATCGAGCTAAAATCGTTCTCAGCTTGGTGCTTTTAGGCGAGGGGAGTGAGGTACAGAGACTGAGAGAGGAGAGCAAGCACATTTGAGAGAATAGAGAGAATAGCGTTGAAGCTGCTCTTACAGTTTTGTATTTTATGGGAGAGGGGTGTGGGGAAGCTATCGAGTGGAGAGCGTAATGGATTTTTGCATTCATGTTGCTTTGGAATTCCCAACCAGTTATGGCATTGCTAGCATGGAGAGACTTCTGTTCCACTGATAGTTGACACAGAAGGACGGATGCTGCTTTGAGGTGTGTATTCCTCAAGCCGGCTAAAAGTTGCAACATGGCTCAACAATTAGTTTTCCATAAAATAAATTTAAACAAAATGGAAAAATTAACTTATATTGAATTGTTGTATGGTTGGAATCTGTGAAGCTCTTTAATTAAGAGCAAACGCCTTACTCTTGAATGTGATGAGCTCTTGATAATAGAAAGAACATTCTCGGTTTTTGACAATGCTGTATGCCCTTGATTCAAGAATGAGCAATCTTGAACTTGAGTATGTTTAGCACTTGATCTAAGAGCTCTAGTGCTTGATTTGAGACTGATTCGTACTTGGATCAAGTATTGAAGCTCTTGGAGCAAGAAAACCGGGATCAAAAATTCATACTTGGATCAAGAATTTCGCTCTTGGATCGAGAATTTTCACTCTTATCGAACTATTGATCTCGAAAATTCTTGATCCAAGTATGAAATTCTCTATTTTTTCTCTGAGTGTAGCTTTTCCACCGATCGTTCCTAAGACAGCTTTATGCTATACTCATCCGATCCGGCAGGTTCCTACCACATAAAGTATATAAAGTAATAAGACTTTCTATGCAATATTCAATTTGATTTTGTTTAATTTTGAGTTGATTGCAAACTGTTTGAATTATTTAAAATTTCTCCTCAATCTCAAGCTCTTTCCACGCTAAGAACCAATATGTTTCATGCTATCTTTTTTTTTAGCAATTCTTAAAGAATACGGTTGTAATGCAACAAAACCAACTGCACAGCTGAAAAGCCCCTTTTTTATCGAGATAGACATAGGTTTTATTCGACTAGTGTTGGGCCGAAATCAGGCTTACAATTGACTGTGGGATGATTAGGCACCTCGCAACCATATCCAATACAAACCCAATTCAACATTTCACACAAATTATGTTAAAGAAAAGGGTTCATTGAATTAACATTCAAATTTTGGGTTCTCTGTGAACCAACCAAACTTTGTCTCGTTGATGCAAAAATGTTGCCTTATTGAATTTACACTAAGCAACTTTTATCATGTCCCGGACAAATGCTTCACAAATGAGCCACATGACATAATTTCCAAGTGCAGCAAAGTTTGGCCCACGCTCTCTGAAGTTGGACCGGTCAATGATCCTTAAGCGTACACACGAGTCCTGCCTCCTTGTAATAAACTTCAAAAAATAATTCCAGCTCCGTCTACGACAACTAAAACTTGACACTTTTGCCAAGAAACTTTCTGTGGGCTGTGTGTTGTACTCTCGAGTTGTCCCTCGGACATCCAGCTGCGGACGGGGAGGCAAAGTGACAGCTTAATTTAATTTGCGCACAAATTTTCAAACTTGTGAGTTATCGGAATTGTTGCCGGGTCCATAATCAATTATGCAGCAGAAAACAGATAGTAAATGCTGCGAAAGTTTTCGTATAATTAAATTTTCCCACGAAATGTAGCCGAGCTGGCTACATATGTACGTACTTACGGGCTGGCCAATTCCAATTTCACAGCATGCCAATGCCGATCATCGTAACGCACCATTCGCATGCATTTTCTAGTCCTCACAGCCATCAAATCAAATCCAATTATGCAGTGGATTGAGCGAGACACAAGACACATCTGGAGAAAACTTTTAATCCATATTAAATGAACTTTCTGCACAATTTTCGTCAAATTTATTTTGTATTTATTTACACTTCCCCTGCGAGTGTCTGTCCCTGCCGGGCCAAGAACAACAAGCCAACAACTTTTGTCATAAAATTTGTTTTGATGTGCAGACCAGAGAGAGAGAGAGAGAGGGAGAGACAGAGACAGAGCGACAGCTATTCACATGGCGTGTGGCTCACGTTCTTCATTATTTTCATTGAATGGCTACAAAATCATTTAGATTTTTATGCGAGTTTCAGTTTGTTCGCTGATGAATGTAATGGGGGGACTTTCGGTTATTTTTGCTAACTCAATTTTAATGATTTTTGCACTCGCCCCGCAAACAAACAAATTATGCCAGCAACTTTTCGGGGCAGGCAGCAAACTTTGTTGGTTAATTTTACAGAGCAGCGCGAAAGTGCAGCGTAGCTGGCCAAGTCGTTGAACTTCGCAAGTGGCCAACAAGCTGGCTCGTTGCAGTTGCCAAAGCCTAAGTTAAAGTTAATTGTATGAAACTTAAGTGGACACTTCAAGCAATTCAGAATGAAAGTACACAAAAAAGAATCTGCCAAATAAAGCAACAAACTAGTTTTAACTTTAATTTGTTGCTGGCAAACTTTTGTCTGCGCGCGCCTCGAAGTAGGCAACGTTTCCCGTTGCTGTGTGAGCCATAAATTTGAATTTTGCACAGAAACATTTTGCACTCGGAGCGGTAAATAAAATAAATAGCTTAAGTCAAATGCCTAAATGCTTTAGGTCCTGAATATGTACATATGTCAGCAAGACGCATGCATAGTGAAACAATAACAGCCACAAATGCACACACACACGCGCACGCACACGCACACACACACACCACAGCAGAACAAATACATGTTACAAGCGGCTCCATTTGCCAGTTGTTGTTTATGACTGCGGCAGTGCGGGGGGGACAGGGTGGCAGGGTGGCGGGTTCATTCGACAAGGCTTTGTTTAGCTTGTCTTGGCTTTTGTTTTCTGGCCTACAGGCCATGGCCGGCAATAAATTTATACAATATTTAATATGCATATTTGCAAATGCATGATTTATGCCTGCCGAGTGCGTGGTGTGAGTGTTCCGGCGGTTAAGTGCGTCCGCATATGTTCAGCCGTGCACATTGTTTTCCCTTTCGACTTGCATATTTACAAGCTGCTACAAAATCCACATGTTGCTCCACTCCGCTCGCGAATCCCACCCGCCCAGCAGCCCCCTCCCCCGCCACCAGAAGACAGCGAGCAACTTACACAAAGTTTACACAAAGTAATTTGTATGCACTGCAATTGAAATTCTCTTCTAGTACCAAATGAATTCCTTTGTTTGCATTTTGGCCCTGGCGCTGCAGCGTTCAAAAAACAAAAAAAAAAAAACAAGCTGAAACCTCGGCAAACTAGCTGAAAAATTTGCTTTTGAGCAGAGCTTCAAACTAATGAAGTGGAAGGGTAGAACAGAAGACTCAGTCGCAAACGGAGTCGGAAAACTAAATACGAACGCAAATTAAATAACATAAAAACTACTTTTCTTGCCTTAGTTTCTAATTTGCATACAAATTTTTGTTTGCAATGATGGCATGGAATGTGGAGAATAGCAGCTGCATTTTGATAAACAAAAGCAATGGTGGTCACTCTTTGGATGCTGACTGTAAGATAGTTCAAGCCTGAGAAACTGGTCAAGTACCTGATTATATTTAGTTAAGGACAGCAGGCCGAGTTAAGGCTCCAATGAAGTGGACAATTGGAGACGCTCCAGCGACAGGCTTCATTACGGTGCCGCTAAGGTATACTCAACGATAGACGATAGCACCTACTAGTGACAGGCAACTTGACACTGCAAGGTTACGGGCACAGTTCAGGAGAAAGTGGAGCGGTTAAGTCTACTGACTAGAAATAAATGGTAAGACTATAATATATGTACTCTGTACTTCGCAAAGCATGTAAATAGTTAACACACAATGTGTAAAGTGCTGCCCATCGCTGCTTTCGCCGTTGCTGCCCAGCATAAATATCCAATGGAATGGAATATCCAGTGCCGCTCAGCTGAATAGGTTTGAAAAATCTTTCTTTTTTTATATATTCTTTTTATTTTAAACCTTCATTTGTTTACTTATTATATGCAAGAAACAAGAAACCAAATTTGGCAGAATTATGGAGAAGCATTGAAAACTACTAAATATGCAGTTTGGAGACGTTTGCATTAAAAACCAAAAAGTTTTTCTAACCAGAACTAGATTTTTGACCGATCGTTCCAGTGGCAGCTTTATGTTTTGATCTGATCTGATCCGGCTGGTTCCGATAAATGTGCAGCGTATTTGTACCAAAAGACTTCGAGCAAAGTTTGGTGGCGATAGCTTTAAAACTGAGGGAGGAGATAGCATAGAAACAGACGGACACCCGGACATGGCTATATCGACCCAGCTCGTCATGCTGATCAAGAATATATATGTTTTATGTGGTGAGACATGCTTTCTTCTATGGGTTACAAATATCTGGACAATTTCAATATAAAAAAACCCCTCAAAATGATGCTCGTAGGGAAGCACAAACTCGATTTGCCCGAGAACACTTGATGTGGAATCTGGAGTAGAAGACGGTGGTCTTCTCCGACGAAAAGAAGTTCAGCCACGATGGACCGGATGGCTATAATGGAAGAATGTTTTTTAAGTCGTCGTCACACTTGTGCAGGTGCAGTAATGGTGCGAGCTCCGGTTCGTCAACTCAAAGATGAACACAAATGTGTACAAGACTGTGCTCCAAGTGGATTTTTCCCAGTTTTCTGATATTTATGGTCATATTCCATGATCGTACCAACATGACAACGCTCCCATCCATACCGCTCGGGTTGTAAGACAGTGGATTAAGGACCAAAACGTCAAACGTCCTGACATTAACATTATCGAGAAAATTTGGTTCATTTTGTCCAGGAGAGTATACGAAGGAGGCTGACAATTTAGTGACTCTGGGACCATAGTTGAATCAATTAAAAAAGCCTGGTCAACAATATCAATAAATGAAATTGAAAAATATGATGATTCCTTACCAAACTGTATGTTTGAAATAATTAATAACAAAGGTGGGCAAATCAAATACAAAATAATGCTAAAACAGTGTTCTTTATTAATTACACAGTGCCTCGAAATTGCTGATTGCTGATTGATATGAAAACATATCAAGCCTAAAAAAAAGTCAAAACTACTCAGTTGAGCGGGACCAAAGTAATAACTCACTTACCTTGTCCCAGGAACTTAAGGCAGCATCTTAGCCCAAACAAATATCAACAACTCGCGTGGCATGGCATGGACATCAGTTTATATGAAAGAAAGCGACAAACAATGATGGGCAAATGGAATCAACAGCACGTTTGTGTAGATTTTGTAAGTGGAGCATTCAGCATTCGAATTTTTTAACTTTTATTAAGACAACCTGCATGTCGGGTGTAGAAGACCTAAAGTACGAAAAGGAAACCCTTCGAGAAAACATTTCTTAAAGTTTTTTTTCGGAAACCTGTTCCACAAATCTTTATCGAATATTTATTTATGTCTGCTCTTTCTTATGCTGAGAAGTTGGAAATGTTTAATGCCTTACGCAGACATGGACAACCCGGATCACTATTTCACTCAATACACAACGCAATTCAATTACCGTTTCGCGACGCACAGTCAAAGCAAAGGATTTCAAAAAAATTCCTTGTTTTATATTGTGTTGCAGCAGGTCCTTAAATTATTCTGCCCACCGCTGCTTTAGTTCAAAATTTCCTATACACACACGCTATGGACTTTAAATAGAATGTGTGCAATCTATGCATTAAGATAAGGACGATTCTTCCCAGATTTTGGACATCTCTCCAATGATGCTAAATGTCAAAACGCACTGTCCAGAGTAGCCCCATGGGGCAAGTCCCTTGGAGTCTAGAAATCATCATCATTTGATGAATAACGTAAAATAAAGCACTTCATGTGTGAAGCACTTTTCACTTGCGATTTGTGTTGAAAGGCGGCGTGGGACATTATTTAAAGGTGACAACCAACACGAGATCTCCTGCACACATCCAGCTAGCCCACCCCAAGAATCTCTGGCAGTGACTGCCCGCCCGCCTGCCACTTGTATGGACGCGGAGGCGTCGGATGGGCGGGCGGGGCAAGGTAAAGTTGGGTCAGGTTGGTGCATTCTAGCGCTCACAAAGGTCACTTAGTCAACGAGCAAACTATCAGGGCATGCGATGGCAGGAGAAGGATGTTGGGCTGCACTTGCTGAGCGTCGACGCCTGTCAACTTGAGTGAAGCCGGCTGTCGGTCCGGCAGTCTGTTGTGCGTGTTTGTGTGCCGGGGCTAAGGCTAAGTGCTTGTGGCATTTGTTGTAGAGCTGGCTGGCCGTCCCCAAATAAAGAGTGGAGGAAACCGAACACAATTTAAGCAGCATGCGAGTTGAACAATTTCTCTGCTTATGCAAAGATGCGGTTGCCAAGGATCTGCATATGTTTGCTCATTTAAAGCGCCCAAGGAAACCGAAATAAAACCACAAGACTTGGCAGTTTATTAGCATATGCAAGGCGAGTGGCCAAGTGTGCGAAGGCGCTCACCAGGTGACAGCAGGAAAGCCAAGTCAAAGTGTTCATTGTTTACCTGGCTGGTTGATATTAATATTTGTCAGCCTGTTGTTTGTTTGCCGTCGTCGGCAGCGCATCCACAGACACTGATCTTTCCAGAGAGTTTATTATTAACCATGGCCGACCCAAATCAATAGCCCATCCATTCGGGACCGGGAGCCATGTTAACACGTGCCAACTAATAAAATGTTTATGTGCTCGGGCGCTGGGAGAAGGGTTGGAAGGGCGATGGACCGGCGACTGACCCGGGCAAATACTGATATTAACCCTTTGATATTTGTTTGCAATTTAATTTATGTGCCAAATTTACGACGTTCGCCCAAATTAAAATCAACACGCAGTCGCCTAACGGCCAGTTACTGTTTGAGCCTTTAAATTCGGGCCAATTTCAAAACACATAAACTTTTTGCCCACACGAGAGATCCGAGAGGGAGGGGGGCGTCAGAAGAAAACTTTTGCATCAACATTGGCCCAACTCTGGAAACTAATGTGATATTTGTTGATAATGAAGTTGATTGTTTGGTTTTCTCTCCGACTGTTTGAGCATTCCGGCAGCGCTTTGCCATCCATAAAATGCGCTTAATGAACGCAATTTCAACTTCCGTTTCCGCTTTGATTCGGGTTTGGCCAAAAAAAAAAGAAGAAAAACGAAGGTCCTTTGGGGAGCAGAGTTTTTATTAGCATGTGCGTGTGTGTGTGTGTGTGTGTGTGTGTGTGTGTGTACTCTCGGATTAATTGAAAGTGTTGGTATTTTATGAAAATGTTCTGCTGCTTAATCATTGCCCGATCTGCCGTCCGCCCCTCGCCGGGGCACAACAAATTACACAGCCATGCAACACTAACCAGGCCAACGAACAAAAACGAAACGTGGTCAGAAAGTTGAAACTAATTATGTTAAAAGCTTTCAGCTGAGCCACACCAAAAATTAGTGAGCAGGAACACACAGCCTGAACCTGGAGAGTCATTGCCATCGTCAACTAACAAAACATGAGGCCAAAGCATAAGCATGCTAAATTAAATAAAAACACGCGAAAAACGGAGCAGACATCAAATGTCAAAGGGAAGTGCCATCAGCCATCAGCCGGGACCCGGGACCCGGGACGCGGGACGCGGACCCAAGCCCCAGCCTTAATGAGCTGTGGCCGGAGGGTTGGGTGTGGCCAGGATGGGTCGACAGACATGATTTTCATAAATTTCACCAAAACGCTGAGCGCTGCACAATTTTGTTGTGGTTTTCCTTTTTTCTTCACACCAATTTGCATTTTAATTATACAAATTGAAGTTGAACGAGCCGAGTGTGTCAAAGCAATTGCGAAATCGAAACAGCGCAAGTTTTGTGGATGGAAATGAGATGGTGAAAAACACTTTTGGCTATCCAACAACGAGTAAGAAACCACTACAAAATAGCGCAACGAAAGTGTTTGCTCAGTGTGAAGAAACAGACACTGCACCTTCGCCCTACGCCCTTCCGCATCTTGTTGTTCCAACACAAGCAAAAAATCGAAATTTGATATCTGGTCTGGTCTATTTCTACAGAAAGATGGACGTGGCACTTTGCCAATGGTCCTTTGGGTGACGCCCGGCTTGGCTATGCGAACATTTATTGTTCCGCCGAAAGGTCCCCCAAGACCAAAAAACTTAAAGTACTTCAAAACAAGTAAGCACCATGCACGTTTGTTTCTCTGAACACGAAAGAAAGTCGGTCTAGCCCGACTGTATCTATACATACTCTGTACCAACGAAATTTTACGCTCAGCATAAATTTGCATGCTGCAGTAGCAGCTAAAAGCAGCGCTGCAGCAGCGAACAGTCTTTTGATCATAACTCGACAACCGTTCGTTCGTTCGATCTTCACCATTCCTTTGGCGGATCGATTCGTAATCCTGATAATTAAATATGTTTGGGAGCTACGAACCATATATCTTTAAAACTGTGGGAGATATGAGGTTTTTTGCAAATTGCGGGGGCTGAAGGGGGCGTGGCCAAAATTTAAAATAAACTTAATCGGCCTGCAAGTGTAAGAAGTTGTTGTGCCACACATGTCATACCTGTAACTCCTACCATCTCTGAGATCTGTGCTTTCATACGGACATGGCTATATCGACTCGGCTGTTGATGCTGATCAAGAATAAATATACACTGAGGAAAAAAAAGATCCGAAATATCCATTTGGAATTCATGTTTATACCCTTGCAAAGGATATTATTATGATTTAGAAGTTTTCAACGCATAGAAATATTCATTTCCGACCCCATAAACTATATATATTATCGTAATCAGGGTGACGAGCTGAGTCGATTGCGCTTTGTCCGTCCGTCTGTCTGTCTGTTTCTATGTAAACTAGTCTTCAGTTTTGAAACTATCGAGCTGAAATTTTGCACAAAGTCTTCTTTTTGCTGCACACTACTCATTTGTCGGAACCGACTGGATCGGATGACTATGTCTCATAGGTCCCATAAGAAGAATTGGTCGGAAAACTAGTTTTAGTATGAAAAACTTTTTTCTTTTCAATGATAACGTCGGAATCCACTGCGCAAACAGAAAATCATGTTTAAGAACAGAATAACCCGCAGATAAGACGTCCAAATGCCCACCACAGCATTGAAACAAAAACGCAAGATTAAATGGAAAGCGTTGCGCCGCCGCCACGCGAACAATGCCCATTGACGAAGTCGGTTTGTGTGAAACATTCAATAAACAGAACAATAGAGGGTATGCTTTGTCATAAAAACAAGCGTCCGAGCTGATTTCGATAGTTCAGAGAGGTAGCCATGCGGCTAATATGATGGTTTGGTGGTGAGTCGCTTTAGAATGGGTTATCAAACTGCATTGTTGTGCAGAAGGTGTCAAAACTTCAGCGAATGTGATTCAATACAACTTTTTGGAAAATGTCTTTAATTCAAATTGAACTGAAATTGAAAAGTGACTTGGAAGAAGCTCTCGAACTCAGACCAGTTGTTATCAAGTTTCAAATACACGTAGATTCTTAAACATGTACATTCGTATGCCAAAGAAACAGTGTAAACCTCCGGCTTGAAGCTAACTCTTACTTTAGTTCTAACGCACCCGGTCTCTGCTCAATCAGCAGATTCGATTTACAAGTTATAATTTATCTTCGCCCGCTGCCTTTGTATTGACATTTCGATTTGCATAGCCCTTTGAGATTTTAGTTGCTATTTTTCTCATTTTCATTTCCCTTTGCTGCTCTTCCCAGTTGTCAGCATGCTCATCATCAGCTGCAGCTCGGCATCCATTCATAAATATTTGCGTTGAGTGGGCGGGCGCTGGGGTGGGGGCGGTGTGAAGTGGTGGGGGAGTGACACGTGTCTGGGGAACAACAAGCTGACATTTCGTAATAAATATTTGATGACTTTGATATGCAAAATCGCAAGCCGCACAAAAATTGGTTTAGACTTAACTGGGCTGGGATTCGTGTAAAAGTGCAAGCAGCCAAGCAGACAGCCAGCCGGGCAGGCATGTAATGTCCCAGCTAATCCCCGGATGGCCACAGTCTGTCTGCAGCAATTTGTTGCTGGCCCTAAAAAATATTGTGTCTGTTGGCAAGTGTTTGGCCAATTTCTGTATGCTTAGTTTTATGGCTGCCTCTCCGTTGTTGTTTCGCTTTAGCACCTCGCCAAATAAATGTGCCTGGAGTTGTGTCCCGAAAGGGGGAACAGACAAAAGAGGATAATTCCATTTCGCCGACAAAGTGAGCAGCACTTGTGTTAAACAGAACCTTTTAGGGCGAATGCACGTCACGTGACATATGTACTTATGTTCTCAGTCTCTGAGAAAGCGCAGAAGGTGAAAGTTTATTTGCATATTGAATGAGTGAATGCACTCTACTAGCATTAAAATTACAGCATTCAAGTCATAGAGCTTATTATTTACATATATACTAACATTTATAGACAGGGAGCTGCACAGTTACATAAAATTAATGACTTACCAATACCCAGGATCAGAGGATTAGAGGTCTCACATAAGTAATTATATGGCTATACACAGCGCAAAGGGCCCAGCCGAGCTCCTCTCCATCTGTTGGCTTGTGGGCTTCTGATTTTTGCACAAGAGATGTGGATGAATCCAAAGGGCAATGTTTGAGAGGTTTTTTTTAGCCGGTGAAGGTGACTGGGTGACTGATGATGATGATTTTCTAAGAACTAAGAATTATATTTAAGCGGAAATGAAGTGAGTGTGTAGTAACATTTCTTAGAACTTTGCCATGTCTGAGACTTCATGTCGGCATCTTCGGGATACTTCAGCATGTAAGGCACACTAAAGGAGGCAGTCAAATTTTAAGCACTTAGCAAGACGAATCTCAGTTGCCGCTCGTATACTCCGAATGCAGGGAATAAGTTTTTGGGCGATTGTCTAGGTTAATGGTTCTATATTTTAGCGCAATTCTCTAAATTGTTTTTCTACTCTTAAGACGTCTTAAATTTAGATCGTGCAATGATTTACTTGTCTCAAAGCTTACCTAAATTAAGAATAACATCTAGAAAAATCACCCTAAATATAAAAAAGTTATTTACGGAAAAGTCTATTTCCACTTTGTCCGTTCTAAGCATAAGCAATGTTACAAAAATCCACAAATTTTTGCTAAAATATATAAAAAAAATATAATTTAATTTAAAATATATTATTTTTTGCTTGTATGGTTCAGTCCTGATCTCCCGTCCTTCCTTTTTTAAGTTACAAATGCAAAACTGCTCTCTGACAGCTGTTTCGCTCCCTGACATTGCTTAGAACACTTTCCGGATATCCTGCACATGATGCAGCTACGTTTAAGCTTTATCATATCTGAAAATCCCTTTTATCCATCAATTGCATTGTCCTGTTGTGACCGAAACATAAACTCCGTTAGCAATTGACACACAGTTTTGAGGCCACAAAGTGGAGTCTGCCATTGATGCTGATAGGGCACGAAAGCCAACGAGTTGAGAGACTTCCGGTTATGCTAAGCAAATTGCGCTTACCATACAAACTCAATGTTAACCCAGTTGCAGCATCATTGCGCTGCACATTGAGTAACTTTGCTTATACTTCTGGATTAAAATGAAATTTGTACCATTCATGCTTTGCATTCAAATGCCACTCCGCTCCATCCAGGACTCGGCTCATTTGCCGCCTTCTAAGACACGCGCACTGATTTGCATACGAAAAAGCAGCACTCGTTATACGCACATTTCGCGCCACTTTGGGGCGAGCATTCATATTTTTATTTAAGGAAAACGAAAAGACTCGTAAATTATTGAACATTTGCATAATACGATAAGGAAGTGCACGCACACTGTACAGCACAAACACTTGAGCAAGTTTTTAGCCAGCCAGCCAAAGTGGGAGTGGAATTTATAAGAGAACTTTCAATCAGCCCAGTTTAAACAAATCAAATGAGATGAATATGCCTGCATTACAGGGATATTAAATTCAATTGCCTGCTTTCCCTGGCCACTTAATGAATTAACTGTCTGCTACAGTTACACGGCCAGCGTTGCGTATGCGTAATAATTGCGGTATCAGTTTATTAAATGCTCATATTTACAGCTCCGCTGCCATTTGTTTGCCATCTGTGTGTAGTTTATGTGCAAGTCACGTTTTGGCTACTTAATAAATGTGCCAGCTAAATGTGTGCAGCGGCAGAAATATTCCTCTTTACGAGTTAAGTATGTGCGTGTGCGAGTTTTGCTGCCCTTTACAGAATTTAAGTGCTCGAGGGCATTGAGAAATGATCAAATTTGAATGAAATTTACTGTTAATTTCATTAAATACTTTTTGCTTAAGGAGAAGGATGGATGGATGGATGGATGGAAGAAAGCTTATCGCCTAATCAGAACGGCAATGCTTTTGAAATGCTTTTTCATGGCTAGTTACTGCAAAAGCTGGCGGCGGCAATGGCTAGTGAAGGTGACCGGGTGTTAATGCTATTGAATAATAAAAACTTTTAGGCGCACACAATTCCCGCTGTACCAAGTTCAACTTTAACCAAATCAAATAAGCTCGATGGTTTGCGCAAGCCAAAAACTAACTAACTAACTAACTAACTAATCGGTTGCAAATGGCCCCCCGACTTATTGATTGTCATTGCGAATGCCAAAATAAAAAGAAGTTGAGACGACTGAAATACTGTTTTCATACATTTTTGAATGACCAGCCGATCTGTAGTGATATAACCGGTTACAACTTTCAGTGGAAGAAGGTGACTGGACTGCAAACTATATCGATCGATTTGTATGACACCAAGTCGATTGGCAACGTCTGCTGTATCTTGAAGCTTAGCTTGATTAATGTATTGTGTGCTTGCATCAGCAAATACAGCGCTTAAAGAGTAAAAGATTGTTCTTACTTAATAATATCAAAATACGGATAATTCGGATGTTCGTAAATCGGACAATTTTTCAAGCAAAATATCAATATATCGATAAATTTGATATATTTGATGCGCTTCAAGCCTCGGGATAAACTTATACAATACACAGCAATGTTTGTTTATTTTGTAAAAGAACTTTATAAACTGGTTAAGTAACTTCAATTACTTTAATCCTGGCGAATATTCGCAGTCTGATTAACTCATCATTTAATTGCCGACCCAACAAAATCAATAAACAATTGGCAGTCATAACTTTTGACGCCATTCCCCACCAAGCACTAAGAGGCTCAAACTCCTCCATTCGATTCCTGCTGCCAAAAGTAAGCCAAAAGTCGGCGCTAAAAATATGATATTGTTGTCGACTTAATGATTATTTAGTTCGTCATGCGATAGACATATACTTCCAGCATGTCTGGGCGGGAGGGAATCTATCAACTGCGCCGGGCCATTGACATGCAAAGACTCAATGAAACGGAAGATGTATGGGAAAACAATATAATTTTATTTGACTTTTGTTGCCGGGTAAGACGGAACTTATGGCCTAAGTGGTCCGGCCACTTCTTTATGGCCCAAATGAGCACTTGGCCTGCAGTAATTGTTGTTGGGTGGCCGGCTGACTGGCTGGTTGGCCCGTATCTAAGCACAATTTATGCGCCATTATAATTTCCTCCAGCGCAAACGGCATAAAATATGAGAGAAAAAAGGAGAAACTGGGAAAGGTAAGATTGCTCATACGCCACGTTGGCGGCCGCGATTTGTTTACCCTGGCGGCTTGCCGTAAATTTAAAATTATGCTTATGTCGCCCCCCGCCCCTCCCGGGGTGGATAATAAAACAAATGAGTTTAATGCCGGGGACAGATGGGGGGCAAAGCAGCGAAATAAATCACATTTTTATTGAAATTGCTGTTGTTGCACTTAACCGACATACTGGTACCCGTCCGTGGTGCGAGGGAGGGGGTGGGGCGGTATTAATTGAATGCAGTTGCAGCTGCTGTCAATTGAACGGTGAATGGGGTTGTCCTCCTGCGCTCTGTGAATGCATATTTAAGTGGCTTTTAAACGCCATTCCAACTGATTGAGAGAACCCCATCCAATGCTTCAGCTCGAACTGACCCCGTAATTGATTGTCACACGCCGCAGCAATTAAAATGTCAGACCAGCTGGACAGTCGGACAGACAGCTTGCAGTTGAGTTACTTCACCTTTTTTTTTTTTTTGAACTTTTTTGGGTTTAAATTGAAAATTAACTGTGCATATTTCAGGGCAAAACAATTTGCGTTTATTTGGCGGGAGAAAAAAATGCGACTCCTGCTAAGCGTTTGTGGCCACAAGCAGGGTAGCAGCCGGGGGGGGGGGTGGATGGTCACTTGAAACAAGTGAGCAACAACAACAACAATAAGTGGAGCAACAAGGGCCACGTTTGCAATGGCAAAGTAAATGCCATTACCATTTAAATTTCTCTAGCTAACCAGGCGCAAAGAAGGACACTTGAAGGTACCTTTTTAGGTGGAATCATTCACCATTCGACTGCGACGAGGAATCGACAGTCAAGGTAAG
>JAWNNM010003190.1:0-25757 GCA_035044965.1 Lordiphosa andalusiaca
ATATACTTTATGATATCGGAGATGCTTCGTTCTGCCTGTTACATACATTTGCACGACTTTAGTATACCCTTTTTACTCTACGAGTAACGGGTATAAAAATATCATCAATTGGATGCTCATTCCTGTTTAGCTGAAAATGTCCTAAAATTATAAATTATGCGAATCAACAGCACTTATACTCATTGCTTTTTCAATGTGAATCTTTTCTAAACCTTTTTAGGTTTGTTGTTATTCAGAAATAGAATTATATACAATCGGACATTTAACAATGCTAAAAATATTCCACAAATTCTTAAGTTAAAACATAAACAGCCATTTAGAGTGGTTATGTATATTATCATTATATTTATTTAAGTAAAGGTATATTTTTAAATTTTTCTTTAAAAAGCGTATCTTCGATTTTTTAACTTTCAGGTTATTGGCTTCGACGATGGATGAAGCTACAGTAAAAGTTCCAGGGAGGCGTCTTAACGGGAACTATCAAAATCGTATCATTATATTTTCCATTTAATTATACACAAAAAAGTTTTCAGTGCAAGTAACTAATTTAAATTTTTTGATTTCTATGGAGCCCGAGATATTGCCATATAAAAAACCCTTATGAAATCCCGACATTAAGCGATATCATAAAGACATTGCGTATTAAAAACCCAGAAACGAGCTAGTTCAGTCTGACCAAATTTTAGATGTAAGCTAGTATTGTCTGCAGGCAGATCAAGTTTGTTTCAAATTTTGGCCAGGCCCCCACAATAAAAAATGTTAGATATCTACACAATTTAATCTTTACAATTTGTAAGCTACCGAGCTCTGATTTACCTATTGAATTAAAAAGAAAACTTAAAAAACTCCCGTCGATGGGCATCACCACTTCCCTTATTGGTCTGGACCCTTTGAATTGTTTTACTAATAAAACCCACCAATTTTGCACCTGCCTCGATGAAACGCGTAGGTCCAAAAATAGCGAAGCTGGCAAAATATATTGGTATTCGAATTTTGACTTTACAGCTCCGGTTTTTTCAAACCTACCTCAAAGGTGAAAGCAGGTGCGAAACCACATCAATTCTGAGCAAATCGGGCACTACAAAAACAACCGCAACGAGAACAGCAAAAACAAAAATTTGATTTCTTATTTTATTTACTATCTATCCAAAAGATTAAACCGTTTGTCAATATCTATTATAGTTATTATGTTATTGAGTTTTTTGCAAGGCATTAAAAAAATAAGCCCTGTAAGAAACTCACCTTAAATCATAAGCCCTTTTATAACCTTTTTATTGACTTGCAGACAGCCTGCTTTCCCAACTTAAGCAATAAATATCAATAATTCTTTCAGCACATAATTAACCCTTGAATGCTGTGTGACAAGAGTGCGAAGAAAAACTTAACTTGGTTGTTAGTGCTGTTAATACCATTCGATTTGTGTTAAACTTACCTTTACAACGCCCTCAGTATCACATCTAAAATTAAAGTCCCCAAATAGAAAAAATGGGGCTTTACCATTTTTATCATCCAAATGAAATCTGCGAAGAAGATATATATGATTATAAGTCGATACTATTAATAGGTTACATTCCAAAATAAATCAAAATTACCGTTCGATTGTGTGGACTAACGCTCTTCTCCTTGTTTTACAGTAAACAGATGGGAAAACTTCACATGCAGCTAAATTGGATGCATCATGGAATAAATGAATATTGACGAAATCAATGACGGTACCATTAATTTCCCATCGCGTTCGCATAAATCCTTTTCGAGACCATTTACACTAGAAGGGGAATATTTTTTGGTAATTAAAATGCTTATAACGGTTTTTGGGAATAAATTTAAATCTAGAAGGCACAGCACAGAACAGACGATGTGAGTTACAAAGGGCGTAGCATAATAAGCAAAAAAAAACTGCCCCAGCTCTTATCAGCACCAAAATTAAATATGTGACTACCATCAACACGAAAGCCACACTTCTAAATTTTTCGTCTGATAATCGCTTTTGGAACGGAGTTATGACTGCGAATAGTTTAACCAAGATGCTGATTTTTCTCAAGATCGGCTAAATAAACATTGTAAGTGTTCACAAAATATTTTAAAACAAATATTTTAACACATTTTAAATACCCTACTGAAACTTACAAGTCATTTTTTACTATGTTAATCAACTGCAAAACCTACAGTTTTTTGGTGTTTTTATACCCTTGCCGTATACCGTATATTAAAATTGTCCAAACGTTTGTACCGCATAGAAGGAAGCTTTTCCGACCACATAAAGTATATATTTTCTTGATCAGCATGACGAGCTGCTCGGTGCAAAATTCAATTCGCACAAGATTCAAAGCAATTCTACAGCTTTGTGAACTCTAAGCATAGATTTTTTTCTTTACCTTCCCCTTTTTTTCTGGGTAATTAAAAGGCTAGCAATGATTCCACAGCTGTTGACTTATTGCTGATTTCTTGCAATCAACTTATTCCTCTCTCCACTATGCTAACACTTCTTATCCTTATAACATTACTTCTTTCAACTCTATAGGTGATCCCGAAATTTCCGAAACTTATCTTCTTTCATTTTCAAAATCACTGAAGTGTTCATTCTCTCCTGGGCCTGACAACATTCCTAGTTTCGTGCTCAAAGAGTGTTCTAGTTCTTTATGCAAACCTTTGCCTAAACTCTTCAATCTATCACTCAATTCGTCTGTCTATCCAAATCTTTGGAAAGAGTCTTAGTTTCATCATAGTCATAGTTTCATAAAGCGTCGGTCAACAACTACCAACTTGAATTTACTTCGCTAGTTAATAATGGATTCCTGCTGAAAAAGCAAACTGATGTCATTTACACCGACTTTAGCAAAGCCTTTGACTCTGTCAATCACGATCTTCTCCTCTTTAAGCTCGATCGATTAGGATTTCCCTCCTCTTTTCTGCTTTGGGCCTCGTCCTATCTAAAAAATAGACCCCAAATGAGTTTTAATCACCATATCTCCACTGCTGTTAACAAAGCGAATGGTGTACTTGGATACATCAAACTTTGGTCGAAAATTCAATGATACCTACACCACTAAACTCCTTTATACTGCTTTAGTCCGTCCCGTGCTCGAATACTGTTTATCCGTATGGTGTCCGCAGTATAAAAAGCATTTTGATCATATTAAATCAGTTCACAAACAATTTTTGCGTTTTACCCTTCGTGGCCTACACCTATGTCTGCCATCGTACTCCAGAAGACTCTTGCTAATAGACGCTAGCTAACCGTAGAACAGACTTAGGTGTTTCTTTTCTTCACAAGATAATTATCGGTGATGTAGATTCTTCTGAACTCTTACGTCGCCTTAACTTCTCTGTTCCAGCTAGGCCAACCAAAATCTTCTTTCCTTTAATCTCGTCTAGATGCACAACTGATTATGCCCAGCATAATCGATTTCGGATTTATGTCAAGACTACAACGATCTTTATCACCTCCTCTCAACAGATCTCTCTTTCTTCTCCTTAAAAACGTCCCTTTACACTTATCTCCGTGAAAATCTCCCTCCCAGCTGTGAATAGGGGCATAGCTTGCCGGACTGGATAATAAAGACTGTTGATCAAAAATATAAATTCTTTATGTGCTCGCAGAACACTTTAAGGGATATCCTAATGGAAAAACCAGCAAAGTACGGTAGGTGTCGCCATTGATTTACACCTTTAATATCTTAATAGGAAAATTCAATATTTTTAGGGCCCTAAAATTTAAATAAGGTGGTTTTTGAGGAAACCAGTGTTTTGATTTAACTTTTTGCCCTCATAACTCCACTCCGATAGCGATTAACTATCAGACATCAATTTAGAAGAATGACTTGGTAATTTAATACTAAAATTTGGTGCTGATAAGATCGGGAACATTTTTTTTTATATTCTGTACCGTAGGTACATGTCCGTCTGACCTACTGTCTGTCCGAATGATCGCACAGATCTCAGAGATGGTAAGAGATAGAGGAAACTTCTTATGCTTGCAGGCAGATCCGGTTTACTTTCAATTTTGGCGACGCCACATCCCGCCCCGAATACTGGACGTCATATTTCCTACACTTTTAAAGACAGATGGTTCGTACTGTCTATACATATTTAGTAGTCAGGATTACTTATGGATCCGCCAAAGGAAATTGGAAAAACGGATGAACGGTTGTCGAGCTATGATCAATAGACAGCGCAGCGCTGCTCTCAACTTTTAAGCTGAGCGTATAACTATGTTGGTACAGAGTATGTTACCGTCGGGGTTGACCGACTTTCTTTCTTTTTTATGTGTTTGATATTCATGAAAACTTATAATTATCCGTCAATATAGATTCAAATTTTTGTATATTTTTATACTCGGTAGTCACGATGTCGTGAGCGTGCGCATCTTATGATACTTTACTGAGCATACCGAAATTAATTTTTTGCTTGTTTATGGTATTTGGATTTGATCTGTAAAGCACGGTGCCCACTCGAAGCGAAATGGCCGCGAAATGAAAAACTGCATCAAAAAAAGGCTGCGAAACTTTTCCGTGTCTATGTCGCGCGGAATTTTTCGCGTTGAGTGGTCACCGCGCTGCCCTGTCCGATTTCGACATTCCCGTTATTCAGGGTAATTACTACTTAATAACCTCTCTTGTTAATTTGAATATTTTAACATAATGTTAGCAAGCAAAGTTTTTAATAACCCTTATAGCTCTGCTTTTTATTATCCGATCTTTTTTAAACTTGTGAGATTGTAGATGTTGGGAAGTTTATGTGCTGCAAAATAGAGATGGGCGCGTGTCGAATTCTTCCAATACGACACGACCCTAACACGAATAGCCTTTGTAAAACACGCACGTTCAATAATTTAAAAAATTCGACACGGCACGCACGACTTTATATAACGTGAAAAAATCAATTATAAATATTTATTTGTATCCAATAATATAAGCATTCATTATTCAACAGACATATAACTTAACTTTTGCAGATTAAGCTTAAGCATTTTGCATTATTGTTTTTAATTACAACAAAATGCTCGACATTGCGAAGAATCTCTTCCTGAATTTCGATAGTCATTTTCTTCTTTAATGAGTGAACTTTCAATTGGTGTGACCAGCAGTGGATGCAGGGAAAACGTTAATATTATATTTTTATACCATTGCAAGGGTATTATAATTTTGTCCAGAAGTTTGCAACGCATAGAAATATTCATTTCCGACCCAATAAACTATATATATTCTATTGAGCTTTGTCTATCCATTTGTCTGTTTCTACGCAAACCAGTCTCTCAGTTTTGAAGCTATCGAGCTAAAATTTTGCACAGAGTTTTCTTTTTGCAACACGCTACTAATATGTCGAAAACGACCGGATCGGATGACTATATCTCATAGCTCCCGTGGGAACAATCGGTCAGAAAAATAGTTTAAGTGAGAAATTCTATTTCCTTTCAATGGAAACGTCTTAGTATTTTTATACTCTGTACCGTAGGTACACAGTATTATAAGTTTGTGCAAAAGTTTGTAACATCAAGAAAGAAGCATCTCCGACCCTATAAAGTAAATATATTCTTGATCAGCATCAACAGCCGAGTCGATATAGCCATGTCTGTCTGGCTGTCTGTCCGTATGAACGCACAGATCTCAGAGATGGTAAGAGATAGAGATTAGAAACGTTATATCTCTTACAGTTTTAAAGATAGGTGGGTTGTTCCTTCTAGATATATTTAGTAAGAAAGATAACTTATCGATCCTTCAAAGGAATGGTGATTGGATGAACGGTTTTCGAGTTGTGATCAAAAGGCAATTGGTTCTTCAGTGGATGCCGCGCGTGATGCAACTACTTGAAAAAAGGACTGAAAATATAAAATGAAATATTCCAAGTTTTAAGTGTACAGTGGGCTTAGTGCCCCAAACGTAGTGCGCGACATCCTGAAGTGTTACATAAATCCATTCGGAATTGGCAAACTATTAATTTGTGAAACTACTGTGAGTGCAGGCGCTGGCCTTTAGATTTTTTAAATTGACGTCTGAGCAGACTTTTTCGCTCTACCAAATCGATAAGAGACTTCTTTAATGCGGCGCAATATTATTAAAATGAAAAGTCATTTTAAAAATATGTGCAAAGCAAAATAATAACAAATTTACAATTGGCATTGAAAACAAGTCCATCGCAGCTTGCCTCTCGATAGACAGCTGTCGGTAGCGTTATCACTAGAAAGGAGCAAACTATTGCTTCCATACATGCTGCTGTATCTTGATTTGTCAAATTGGCTATAATGATACAGAACCAATCGAAACCAGCAGAATGATTATAAAAATTACTGCTTGATCAAGAAGCAAGTTGTTCTGCTGTACACAACCAATACTAGTCTGCATTGGGGGATCCAAAAGATTCGGAGAAACTAGCAGGTGTGGTTGGACAGTTTTAGCAGCAGTTGCATGTGGGTAACGCTACTCCCACTCAGCCGACCTTGTCAAGTTTGTGACTCAATAGAAAGACTCCGGCAGCAGCCCGCAGTGTAGATGTAGCGGAGTTGCTGCTTGGAACAATTTTGAGTATTATAATATGCATATTAGAGTGGGTCAATTTGTATGGGCTTAAAAAAATGCACCAAGCGGTTGTCAAAATCGTAATCTACGATGAATTCTGAGAAGGTTTGCTCAAGAAACCATGGGTCTAAAATCAAAATCGAGCTTCCGATTTTTAAGAAGAAGTTTTTCGTAACATAATTGGCTAAAATTAAGATAAACAATTCCGAAAGTCGATCAAGACCGACTATTATACACTCAGTACCTCCCAAAGATTGTGTTAAGGTGTGTGAAGTGCCGCCAATCGCCGTTGCGATCGCTACCACCAAGCATCATTTTTGTTTTCCTTATAAACCGACTACCGTTCATCCGATCTTTTCCAATCCTTTGGCGAATCGGTAATAGACGAGAAACTTCTTCTTAAAAATCGGAAGCTCGATTTTGATTTTAGACCCATGGTTTCTTGGGCAAACCTCCTTAGAATTCATCGTAGTGTACGATTTTGACAACCGATTTGTCGCGAAAAAAATTGACCCACTCTAATGCATATACATATATGGCATTACATTTTAGAATGAGGAAATGAAATAAATGAAAGTTAAAATTTATTAAACTTTTTATCGATTAAGCACGCCAGCAAATTTGTATTGTCATGGTACAGAGCCGCCTGGAGAGTTTACAAACTCCTTAACTGAATTCCGAACATATTTCGGGTAGTCTCGTAAACGACCACGGAAACCTTGAAAAAGGGTGCATGCGCCAATGACAGTTAGGGAAGTTCAATGTTTCATGAATTCAGAGGCTCATTTCAGCAAATATTCCCAATCCCATTCTGGCAGTTCTCCACTTAGCTTTGTTCAAATGGCATCACATACATTGTCGATAGTGGTGCCCAAGTGTTCGGTTCGGTTCAGAATTTCTGAAAGGATGCCGGTTCTATTTGCGGTTCGGTTCACCAGCTGAAATAAGCGTTTCGGTTCACCAGCTGAAATAAGCGTTTCGGTTTAGAACCGATTTGCATCCCTAATTTTTATTGTTATTATTGGTTTTAAATTCACATTGAGAACTGCCAAACCGATGCGCGGAGTCCAAACCGATGGCCCCCCCAATCGGAAATAGAAAGGATCTTTCGGGACGTGATGAAGATAAATAACGTACAAATCAATGAAGCCAGAATAATATTTAGGCGAAACAATAAATTGGGAATAGTTGCTGAAGTTCATTCTGAAGAGGCAGCTAACATAGTTCGAAGTAATGGAAAGAAGCTGGTGGGCACAAAACATCTATGTTGAGAAGGACCTGGGCGACAAAAATACAATGAAATGAAATGAAAAATCTGATACAAGTCACAAAATCATGGTGGTAAATGATAGTATTCGAATTTGGGATAAATGGATGAGATTTGATGTTAAAATGGATCTAACCAATAAGGAGGAAGGGGCTATGGCGGTGTTTGACGAGCTGTGAGATCTTCCCTTAGTTTTCAATTCGCTCTTAGAATCCAATCAGGCAAAAAACTTAGACAGAGTCTAGAGTATAAGTTCAACCATAGAAAAACACACTAAACTTACCGAAAAATCCAAAAAACAATAGAACTATCATCAACAACAGAAAACTACAAATATATACAACTGACCTGCAATCTAGACAACAAATTAGTTTAAAACAAGTAACATACAAGCGCTGCAGTCAAGTTTCTCGACAACAAAATACCCTGTTCATTTGTTTTCATTTATTTGTTTTTGAATTTTTGAAGATGAATGTAACCAGTTTTTGTAACAAAATTATCATCCTGAATGTAGGCAACACTTTTTTATAGTCCTGACCAACAACTGGGGGTGCTCTTATCAGCTCAACTGCTTCGCTTATAACTCCGGTGTTTTTTGACCGATCTGATTGTACTTTTCAGAATAGATAGATATTGGGCCTAAATATATAGATATTGCTTGTTGTATACTAAACCACGAGGCTCTAACTAAAATTGTAAAATTGTGTGACGGTTTTTCAGATCTAGGATGTCAAGAGGAGGTCCTGGTTTTTTGGGGATAAAAGGGGGACGGGGTGAAATTTTTCAAATTTTTCATACTTTATCTGAATACAGCATAAGTCTACCTTCATGCAAAAATTTGTGGCTCTATCTCTTATAGTCTATGAGATCGACGCGTTGTTTCGACTCGGCTGTTCATGCTGATCAAAAATATATATGCTTTATGGGCTCGAAAATGTTTTTTTCTTCCTGTTACATACATTCGAACAACTTCATGATCCCCCTTTTCCCATTTTCAATGGGAACAGGGTATTAAAACTTTGTTAAAATGATTTGAGATTTTTACATATTTATCAGGGCTGCAAACCTCGAAAAAATCAGGAGGGGTTCACTCCGGGGTTCGGACCCGCTAAAAATTTTAGGTTCGGGTTTACTGTGCGGTTTTGGAAGGTCGCTGACATTATTGGTCTGACATTATTGTTTACTGTTTTTGTTCTAAGGTCAAAAATATTTAGTTTCTTGGATCCAAAAAACCAGATGTTAGAATTGGGACTGAACCTTAAATATGAGAGCGTGTTTCTAAATACTAGGAAAAGATATTATAGTATTATGTAGAAGACTCCAGAACTTCGGTGCGACAAGCGACTTGCGACAAGAGCCAAACTCTTTGAAAAATTTTTTTGCTCAGGTTCGCGTTCGGTTTCGACGTCCGAAGGACGTCCAACCCGGAGTCTTCGAAGTCTTTCCGACTTCGGTTCTACTCCGAACTGGTTTGCAGCCCTGATATTTATGTCATATGAAACCTTTATCGAAAAAACGAGCTACAATACGAGATGTATTTTGCGGATTTTGACATCAAATGGAGTATGGCGACAAGCACAGCTGGAAGGGGAAGAGCAAGTGAAGGCATCGTTTATGGCATCAAACATTACATAAGGCGTTTGTTTAACTTCAGGACAATTGAAGAGTCCATAATAGTCGAGTGTGTGATGCAAAATGATCAATTTTTTATTATTCCATGCTATCTCAATTGCAACGACTGGATGGAGGACTTCTTAAAACTGTATAACACCATGAAACCCCCATTTTCGGATAATATATTGATAGTAGGAGATCTTAAACTTTGGCAAATCTGAATCGATACTACCAAGATAAAGTGATCAATGGCAAGGGGAAAAAATTAATCGAACTTTGTGAATACGTTATAGGACTCCGAGCCAAGATAACTTAGCTCAACGACCATATGACCCGGAAAAAGATCTGAATAGCAGCGGTCCAGAACACAAAGCTCACACCCAGGGCACATATAGTCGCAGCGGGTTAATACAATGTCATAAGACAGGACAGGCAGCGAAATGCAGGTAGTGGACTGGCGTTCATCGTCCACCAGTCTGTTACCTACAGGCACCTGCTGCTAGACGCAGCCCCCGATGAACACATGGAGGTGCGAGGTATTGCCATCCAAGCAGCAGCATCCGGCGAAGACCGGATTATCATGGATGACCTCAACGACCATCATGAGAGCTGGTTTTCTCTACTGAGAAATGATCCCAGAGAGATCAGCATTACTGAGCAGGTTGAGAACACCTCGTTTGACTGTGTCAACCATGATCAACCTACCATGATCACCCCAAATTGCAGCAGTTCTCCTGAAATTTCCATTGTCTGCGCCAACCTCCTCACCATCACCGAGTTTAACGTCGATGTCGCTCTCAACTCGGACCACCTGCCAATCACTCTCACCCTCCATGGTGACGCAGATTTTTTGTCCTCGGAAAAGAAAATTTACACAAACTTCTCCAAGGCAGACTGGAGTGCCTTCACTGCACTCACGGAGAGTCACTTTGAACAGACTGAAGACCCCACCTATGTCACCCCAGGAGAAATGACTCCGAAAAATCCTTACCTGTACGGGTAAGCACCACATCATCGCCACAAAGCCGCGGAAAGGCCCGCTTACGTGACGCCATTAGAGCCGTAGATCCAGCAGACCCCCGCATAGAGCAAGCAAATCAGGAAATCGCAAAGATAAATGAGCATCGGAAAGAGAAATGGCTATCACACCTTGAAGACTGCGAGATGGGTACAGCCAAAGACGATCAGAAGCCTGACATCAGCTTCCAAACGGCAAGATTTTGCCGCTATAGCCGTTCATGGAGTACCCAAACTCAGTGCCAAGAGCTTTGCCATGGGGTTTAATCGTCAATTTGTGGAGCGATCAAAATCCACAGAGCGGTCCTCCGCCGGATACGTAAATTGTTCAGAAACCCTGATGCACCTGACTTCACTGCAGAGGAGGTGGCCAATGCCATTAAAACTGGAAAAACCTCCAAAGCTGTGAGACCTGATGGTGTCGCCACAGTCATGCTTACGAAGCGCGGCCCAAAAAGTTGTGGGATACCTCACAAAACTGATCATTCTCAGCATGTCCAGCCTCCTCATCATTCCCGATATCTGAAAAACAGGCAAAATACTGTCAGTTTCCAAGCCAGGGAAACCATCTGAGCTGGGAAACTCTTCCAGGCCCATCACACTGCTTGCGCCTACGGTAAAGATCCTGGAAGCCTTAATCCTCCCCATCTTACAGGACTATCTCCGTCTGGCCGACCATCAACATGGTTTCAGAAAAGGCCCTAGCAGCAGCACAGCGCTCTGCGAGATCACCACCGCCATCGCAGATGGGCTAACCTCTGCTAGCCTCCACAAGCGCACAGCCCTGGCTGCCCTACACCTATCGAAAGCCAAACTACCTGACATGTCGCCAGGCCTTTGTAGAGTTTCGCGACGCCAAGTCCAGATACAGAAGGCTGATGCAAGGAGTCCCCCAAGGTGGAGTTCTCTCCCCACTCCTCTTCAACATTTATATTGCAGGACTGCCAACACCACCCCCGGAACTCAAACTTGTCAGTTGTGCTGATGACTGCACCATATTCGGATCGGACAGGGATTACAATAAGGTAGTTGAGAGTATGAACTCCTACCTCCCAACCGTCTCCGCATATCTGACACGCAGAAACCTGACACTCTCCCCAGGAAAATCCAGCGCCACCCTCTTCACTACTTGGACTAAAATAGTGAACACCAAACTCTGTCACTGTGGATGGAGGCACAATTCCCACGATTAAATACCCAAAAATTTTGGGAGTGATGTACGAAAACCTCTTCTTCTTTGCGCGTCACTCGGAGAACACCGCCCGCAAAGTCAGGAAAAGGAATATGGCCGTAAAGGCCATCATAATTGACACACAATGGAGAAATCTCCAGCGTGCCAAAATGCTGCTCTCCGCACCATTACTGGATGTCACACTTTGACCCATGTGGACCACCTGCATGAGGAGACCAGCATGCTGAATGTCCGCGAACACTACAATATGATGTCCAAGCAGTTTGTCGCAAATGGTCTGATGATAGAACACCCAAATCATCATGCCCTAAAAGTCTCTCTGGCCCCACGTACCAGCAGACAGGACCTTAGGATACACCTGCCGGATGTCCTTGCCTACTCAGGAAACTTAACCACCATTACAGCTGCAGACGCGTGCCTAGTGAAGGACGAAATACACAGCACCACTGACTCGGAAGCAATTAGCCGCCTTGCCCCTAACGTTGTCCAGGTAGGAAGGCTTCCACACATAAACGAGGCTGAAAAATACCTACCGAGGGGCATCCGGACCACCTTGGCGTAATTCCGCTCGGGGTACTCGGCATCGCTAAACACCTACCTGCAAGAATTAACCAAGCAGTTGTAGACCCATCTTAACCCCACTTATTCAATTTCCCCCCCTCTCCATCAAACATTTCTTTCTAAGCTTTCTCTCTCTATCCTCCCTCAACAAATGCGTACGCTTACTCCACTGTACAGAACCCGCTACAACAACAACAATATTTTTAAATCCATCAAAATACCCGCTAGCTTTCAAGATAATATCTTATATCCGATATACAAGAATGGGAACCCAAACGAAGTCCAAAGCACCAGAGGAGTCTCATTCTTGAATGCTTCAACGAAGGTGTTTGAGCCAGTACTTCTTACCCACTTGGTCCAATTTATAAACCAAAATCAGATCTATAGTGAAAACCAGATAAGCTTTAGACAAAGATATTCAACAGTCGTTCTTACTGCAATAGCAAAAGACTATCTAAGCCAGGCATGCCCAAAAGCAGCATAGGGCAGAGCACCCACCAATTCTCACAAAGAAAAGCACCAATACCAATAAGGGAAACATTTTTTTTGTTGTTGGTCAGTTTTGCTTGCGAGCGCAAACACCTATCAAAGAAGAAACAAAACCGTTTTCTTTTTCTACGCGACGCATACACACGAAATCTTTTGCATGTGTGTCGTTGTATATACCCCGCGTCATACATGTATACGCTTGTTGCTTTCCTATACTCGGCGCATTTACAAAAAAAAACATATCCGAACAACATACGGCTGGGCATCGCTGATCTAAGCAAAGGAAAAATAATGTATTACTTCTTTATAGAATTTAAGGCAGCTTTCGACGTAGTAAATAAGGACAGCCTGCTGTATAATTTAATCATCTTGGGAGTATCCACCTAAATGATACAAATCCTGGAGAGCCTTTACAGCAATAACATCACAAGGGTGTGGGATGGACAAAGCCTATCGGAACAACTCTCCACAAACCAAGGCGTAAAACAGGGCTACTTGCTCAGTCCTTCATTATTTGCGCTCTACATCGATGGCAGGTGAACAATCTGACGAGGAGTTTATCTAGTTTCGAATCGTTTCAAAGTGCTGATGTATGCTGATGACATTGCCATGACGGCGGAGACTCCTCAACTACTGCAGGAAATGATAGATACTACACAGACACTGTAATATAAGGAGACTTCCTTTTAATAGCGAAAAATACAACATTTTCTTAGTCCGGAATGGAAGAGGAAGAGTAATGCAAAGCGAAAATTAGAGCCTAGCAGGAACACAGCTGGAAGTGGTTAAGCCGTTTAAGTACCTTGGTGCCACACTGATGAGTAATATGACCTCAAAGCACGCAGAGCTCAAGAAGAACGATATACAAGTGGCAATAAGTAGCCCGTGGAATGGACTTTTTAAACGGAAGCAAGTGAACTTGAGCACGAAATATAGAAAGTACCTGATGACAGTGAAGGCGATCATTTGCTATGCTGCTCAAGTGTGGGGCTCACAAGTTATGAGGATGTTGAAAGGACCAGCTATATTTTGTAAAAAGGCTCTTCCACCTTCCGCAGAATACTCCTAACTACGCATTACATTTGGAGACTGGTCTGCCTGCAGTATTCACATTCACATTGGACATCCACTTCAAACATGTATACCCAAAAATAGTCACAAAGTACCTGCAAGAATAAAATTCTCAGTTTTTATACCAATGGCTCAAACTGGCCAGAGATTATGAAGTACCTTTGACACTGGAAAACCCAAGCTTGCGGAGGCTGGAGCAGAAAACATTGATTCTCAACATAGACTCCCAGACAAGGATGATGTGAGAGATTCAAGCTAAAGAGAGATCTGGGAGACAAAGTTACAAACAATTAACATATAGCCCAAATGGAAAAAAAATAATGCAAAAAAACGCGAGGATATAAACAAATAATGTAAAAACAATATAATGTAATGTAATATCAGAATTTGTGAAGTATGCTTAAGAAAGATGTACATTTTGTAACAGAAAGAAAAAGGAAGAGTCGGCATTGGGCTCATGGATAACATGCCATGCTTGCAATATGCCAAAATATATACTACTTGTTGCCGCGTGAACCAAAGTGGCAACCCCGCGGCGTAACAGCAGCTATCGTAATCGAAATCGTAAGCAGCAAACCAAACAGCTGCTCGGCGAGCAACGATGACCTGAAATTTTGCATAGGAGCGAATTAGGGGAAGCCGTTATACCAAATTAACGGAGATATGGCGTGACTAAAAAACTGGCAGCAAGAGAAGTGGAATACAGAATCGTTGAGAAGCAGAGTTGTTGCCAAGCCACGTTTAACACGTGTTTTTTAATTCTTTTCTTTTTCTTCTCTCTAACCTCCGTCAGCGAATATAAAGCTTGAGTATTGTATGAAGTGAACCGAATAAATTTAGTAGTAAATATCGTGAAAAACAACTAATTGGAACTTGAAGTTGATGAAAAACACTGGTGTTGCAACACTACTGTTGTGGGCCGCAGAAAGTTGGCGGCCACATTGACGCAGCAATACACCGGCTAACAACAACAAAAGCTTGGTCACGAGGAGTTCGTTGCTAGTAACCAAGAGACAACGCTTACGACCAGAATGGATGACGACAAAGAAGCGCCATTGGCTTGCACGAGAATGTTCTGGCCAGTGGCAGCAATCCGGCTGCGCAGAGAACAGAAGCAGGCGTTAGTTCTATGGAGATGTCTCACGTTAGAGGGAAATAACGTGTCCAAGTGGCACCAAATCAGCAGTTCGCAACGCAACAGGGCGTTGTGTGGGGAAATCAGTGGATCTCGCCCATAGCAGAAGGAACAATGGCGCGGCACATGGCCTCGCAGTCTGGAAACATGGAATCAGGCAGTTTCCTGCATTGTACAGTGGAATTTGGCAACAGTGGAGTTGTGGAAAACCCGACAACGATTAGAGCTGCACCGCACCCACAGACGAGCTATCTATCGAGCGCAGGTCCTGTAGTCCTACCGTAGGATCAGATTGCACGTGCTTCATTTGGAGGAGTGCAGAGTCACGTGTTTCCCACATCACAGTTAGGAGGAGTTTACGCATCACAGGCGCCGCTACGTAATACAGTTGGAAGAACGACAGCAGCGCGGGACGGAACGCTGCGGATTCAGTGTTCAAGAAAACCTGATCCGTCTACAAAAGAGCTTAAAAGTGGGCTGCTCTTGAGACTGTACGGGGAAAATTAATGGTGCCTGCTATAGTGACGCAGGCTATCAAGACGCTGAGGATGCTTTACGGGCGAACAGATGCCGTACATCAGACGCTGCAATCTGGAGAGTTTAGTTCGCTTGTCTCTCGCAGTTCAAAACTACAGAGCCACAGTGATTGTTTAAACGATCCCATGCTTTTACGCAGTTTGCTGGATTTACTGCCATGTGAGCTAAAGCTGCACTGAGCACATCATAGTGCAACCTTGCCCAGGGTAGACATTGCTGTATTTGATGACGGGCTATTTAAATAGGCGACTTGTGCCAGTGCTGATGTCAGTACCGGTGGCAGCGAACACAAGTGAGAGGAGGGCGTCCAATAGAACCACAAAGGCAAGCTTATTATTCACAACGACAATGGCACAGCTGTATCGAACGTATGTCGCAAGTGTACGGGGCCTCATAAACTACAAGAATGCAAGGAGTTCTCATCCCTGGACAACCAGAACAGGTGGCTGTTCATAAAGAACCGACTTTGTTGGCGATGCTTTGGTAAGCATTTTCCAAAGCATTGCAGGGCAAAACGACAGTGTCGAGTAGATGACTGCATGAAAGAGCATCACCCTCTTCTACATAGCTCACAGAGGAGCGTATCGTACAGCTGGAGCGAGACAGAGGGAGGATGCGATTGTTCTTCACAGCGCTATTCCGGTACGTACCAGTGACACTGTACGGGCACACAATATCAGTGCAGACATTCGCGCTGAT
The DNA here is from genome assembly GCA_035044965.1 of Lordiphosa andalusiaca. Taxonomy (NCBI): domain Eukaryota; kingdom Metazoa; phylum Arthropoda; class Insecta; order Diptera; family Drosophilidae; genus Lordiphosa; species Lordiphosa andalusiaca. The sequence continues at coordinate 16,098 of JAWNNM010003190.1, forward strand.
AGATGAAGGTTCGGCGTGTACCCTGCTGGAGATCCGTGTAGGGGAGGAACTTGGAATCGATGGTCGTTCGGAGGAGTTGTGTCTACGGTGGACTGGTGATATAACACAAAGCGAACCTCAGTCCAAGAGAGTAATGCTAACTATCGTAGAGACTGCCAATACGAACTAATACAGAGGCACGGGCATCGATAATAATTGGTCTGAACAACGCCAAGCTGGGAGTGCCGTTGGCTGCGAGAGAGTCTAATGGTGCTGAGTTCATAGCCACCAAAACAAGACTACGCTGTTCAATGTATGTGTGCCTAAGAACATCCTTCAGTCTAAGGAAGAGGGGGCACGATCGATTTTGGAAAAGACCACCAAGTACCTTAACGAAGAAAAGCGGTGGGAAACTGGACTACTCTGGAGTCAAGACTGCATGGAGTTTCCGTCATCTAGAGGCATGGCGATGCAGGGGCTGACATGTCTGGAGTCCCGCATGGCACGCAACTTGGGTAAGTGCGCAAGCTGGAAGCGCATGAGATCAAAGATGAGCATCGAACATGGTAACTGCCAATATTTGTAATTACCAACGCAAATAAAGGCAAATCGAGGCTGGTATGGGGTGCAGCAGCGAAGGTCAAAGGAGTCGCTCTCAAATCAGCGCTTCCCAAAGGTCTTGACCTATTGCCCTCATTGGTTGAAGAGGTCCTGAAAATTGCAATTGTGGAGACATTCGAGAAATGTTGCACCAGGTGAAGGTGCGACGAGAAGACCAAGCAGCCTAGCAGTTCCTTTGGCATTGTGGAGACCAAAGCAGAGAACCAGGTAGGTATACCATGCAAGTATTGACATTTGATGCTTCTTGTTCCCCAGCAGCAGCTAATTACGTGAAGAACAGGAACGACTCGCTTCGCATGGAGATCTTCGGTCGGCTGGGATGAGCCAGTGGGCGAAGACGAGCGTATAGGATGGAGAGCGTGGCTACGAATGCTACGCAACGTAAGGAATCTGGGCATACCGCGCTGTCTTGGTATGGTAAGAGGAGCTGATAGCTTGGAATTCCATATATTTACAGCTGCAAGCGTCAATGCCAATGCAGCGGTAGCGTTCCTCCGGACTAAGAAGCAAGGAGATGTACTCTGTTCTCCGCTGGTGTCAAAGACAAGGGTGGCACCATTAAAACCGATATCGATACCTCGCAGGGATCTGATGGCAGCGATACTGGGCCTACGAATAGCCAAATTTCTGGAGACCGAATCATCAATAGCCATACATTGCCGCATGTTCTAGATTGATTCCAAGAACGTACTTTTTTGGATACGGTCTGATGCCCGGAAATACCATAAGTTTGTGGCGCTGCGCATAGGCGAAATTCTGGAGGAATCCGATATTCAGGAATGGAGATAGGTGCCATTGGCACTCAACGTGGCAGACGATGGCCAAGAAAATTTAGAGAGGCGAGCTGAAGGTGACGAGCTGAAGGTGACATCAAGGTCTGTGCTGGCAAACATTGTGCCAGAAATTTCTCGCTTCAACAAATGGGATAAGCTTAGAGAATGTCCTAATATCTCGATGGGGCAGGAATTCTGAAAGTTCGTCGGCGAATAACCGTAAAGCGACCAGTAATCCTGCCAGGTACGCATGCGATTACACAATTGCTGGTTGATTATTTCCACAGAAACTATTATCATCAGCTGAACGAGGTGGTGATCAACGAGATGAGACAACTGTACTGTATCACAGGGTTGAGAGCAAGGGTACGTTCTGTTAAGAAGGCGTGTCAAAAGATCCGCAACCAAAATGTGGATCCTGATGCACCTGAGATGGGAGACTTGCCTTCTGAATGACTGGCGATTAATGAACTGCCGTTTACGAATACGGGAGTCGACTACTTTGCACCACTGGAGGTCATAGTAGGCCGACGGAGAGAAAAGCGTTGGGGCATGTTGTTCGCCGTGCGTGCTGTCCATATAGAGCTAGCACACTCATTGCCATGCGTTTATGATGGTGCGCGAGATGTTCATCGCTAGAAGAGGAGCCCCGAAGAAGATCGTGTCGGACAACAGCACAAACTTTCGAGGAGCAAGCAGGTTGCTTCAAGATCCGATCCAGCGTATATCAACAGACGAGCTTGAGAAGAGGTATGCAGAAATCCAATTGGCCTTTATAAGTGATTTCAAAATCGCGCACTACTGAGTCAGGAAATTGCTGAAGTGTGCTTAAATGTATTTAAAATATTATTGTTTTAGCCGGCTCGAGGTCAGACCTCGGTAGGACTACAGGACCTGCGCTCGATAGATAGCTCGTCTGTGGGTGCGGTGCAGCTCTAATCGTTGTCGGGTTTTCCACAACTCCACTGTTGCCAAATTCCACTGTACAATGCAGGAAACTGCCTGATTCCATGTTTCCAGACTGCGAGGCCATGTGCCGCGCCATTGTTCCTTCTGCTATGGGCGAGATCCACTGATTTCCCCACACAACGCCCTGTTGCGTTGCGAACTGCTGATTTGGTGCCACTTGGACACGTTATTTCCCTCTAACGTGAGACATCTCCATAGAACTAACGCCTGCTTCTGTTCTCTGCGCAGCCGGATTGCTGCCACTGGCCAGAACATTCTCGTGCAAGCCAATGGCGCTTCTTTGTCGTCATCCATTCTGGTCGTAAGCGTTGTCTCTTGGTTACTAGCAACGAACTCCTCGCGACCAAGCTTTTGTTGTTGTTAGCCGGTGTATTGCTGCGTCAATGTGGCCGCCAACTTTCTGCGGCCCACAACAGTAGTATTGCAACACCAGTGTTTTTCATCAACTTCAAGTTCCAATTAGTTGTTTTTCACGATATTTACTACTAAATTTATTCGGTTTAGAAATCCAATTGGCCTTTATAAGTGATTTCAAAATCGCGCACTACTGAGTCAGGAAATTGCTGAAATGTGCTTAAATGTATTTAAAATATTATTGTTTTAGCCGGCTCGAGGTCAGACCTCGAGCCGGCTAAAACAATAATATTACATCACCAAGGTCACCAACCCGATCCAGTATTTAAAATGAATTTATATAAAAATGAACATTATTGATGCAAAAAGAATGTTAATTTTGTTGAATAAACTACATCAAAATAAATTAAAATTTTGTATTTGTAACTTATAAATTAAGCAATTTTTTTAGAAATCGCTAGTTACATCAGTCGTTAAATTTGTCATTCCCTTCAACACACAAAATCGCACGTATTGCAATGATCACACAATTTAGAAATTAATCTAATTTGGTTTTTAAGCGTTTGCAGTTGAGATTTTTGAATAGAAACAAAGAAAAAACAACTTAATAAATCCTCATTAATTGTTGGGTTAACCTTTTTGTTTTTATTCTGACAAATCGATTGCTGCTAATTTAAGATCAAATAAGTGGTAACGCCTCCAATAAAGTGAACGGTGGGTACATACATACCAACAAAATAAACACGAGAATGAACAAAAATGCAAATGAATTGTCTTATTCTTCTGAAATGATTATCTCTCTACGTACATTAAAGTTTGTCTTCACTGGTTCACTGATTGGCAATCATCGCACAGCTTAAACGGTAAGAGATACACAGCTGAAATTTGGACAGAAGTTTCTTTATGTGGTGAAAGTGCTTACAAAGACGGGGATTTGGAAAATTCCACCCGGAAAAGCTTCGGAAAATGTTATATGGGGAACATATTATTTTTTATCCGATTTTCTTGAATCTCGGTTTGATGGCAAAGTATGCGAAATAATTGGACAGGAATATGCCGCACTTCGGAAAATCCGCCCAGAAGGAAACATTCCGAAAATGGCGCTATGCAAAAAATTACTTTATCACTTTGAAATTCAGTTTGCAAGATTAGGACGTGAAAAAATCGAGAACAATAACGATATAAGATCTGTATACTGATTTTGTGATATTTATTATTAATAGGATTGACTTTATACTCGGTGTTTAAAGCGATGTTTTCTGATATTGGAAAATTTGACAGTCAGGTCGGAGAATTCCGGAAAAGTCTGCATGCTGAATTACTATATTTCATCCGATTGACTTGAAATTCGGTTTATAAGGAAAGTAAGTGAAATAAAATGAGGTGATTTTCCGATGTTGGACAGTAGAGTAGAAAGATTCGCGGAAAGCTTCAGAAGAGTTTGTATGGAAAACATTTTTTTTCATTCGATTTACTTGAAACTCGGTTTGTAACCCAAGTATGCGAACACATGTTTTCCCGATTTCGAAAAATCCGCCCACACTCGGAAAAAGTCTATCTTTTATCCGATTAAATTCAAACTCGGTTTGTAAGAAAAGTAAGGAAATCAAAATACGATGTAATCTTATGTTGGAAAATTTTCCCATAGGGATTCTGCATACTACGAACTATTTTTCTCCCGATTGACTTAATACTCGGATTGTAACGATAATAAGTGAAATAAATTGACAAATCATTTTCTAATGTTGGAAAATTTGATGGTAGGGTCCACAACTTCCCGGAAAAGTCCGAAAAATTGTTTACGGGGAACAGTTTTTGTTCCTTCGATTAACTTGAAACTCGGATAACGATACAAAAAGTACAGATGTGTCAGCTTACTATTCTTTCGAAAAAATCAGACCAATGGGTGGAATGTTGGTGGTCAAGATTGCATAGAAGTTAAGTACCCAGTGATTAATTCCGAAGGTATTTTCGGAGCTAAATTCAAAATGGACGGAATACGTGACAGTTAAATTTTTTAAAATCCACACCCGAACTCTTTTGCTCTTCAAATGAACATTTTCATGCTCATTTTGAAAACATCACATTTAACAATAAAGAATGTAGCTCAAGCCCGAACTAAACATACTCAGTACCAGAGAATATATTTGCTCAGCATAAATTTATATATTTTTATATTTTTATATAGTAGCAGCTGAAGCAGCTCTGAAACTGCGCTGCAGAAGCGAACATAGCTCGACAACCGCTTATCCGATCATCCCCATTCCCATGACGGATCGATAAATAATGTTGAGTAGTTAATATGTCTAAAAGGTACGAAACATCTATCTTTAAATCGGTGGGATTTAGCTTTGATTCCAAATTGCGTGGCAGGAGGGGGTGTCCAAAATTGAAAATAAACTATATCTGCCTGCATATACACGTCAAACCTCTTTTTCTTGCTTTCGTTGAGATCTGTGCGTTCATACGGACAGACAGACGGACAAGGTCAAATCGACTCGACTTTAAGGGGTCGAAGATGCTTCCTTCTGGATATTACATATATTTTGCACAAACTTATTGTAGTCTGTGCATCTTTGATACAGAGTATAAAAATATTACCAGCATGATAAACAAATAATAAATTGATGCAAAGCGAGCGAAGCCGCAGGTAAATATAAGCTAGTAATGTATAAATTAAAAAAAAAGTATTTTAGCATTCCCCCAGTGGGATTCCAGCACACTTCTTATTACACAAGCGCCGAGTCTTTCACCTCTGCTCCATAGAGCTGCCTGACAAATATGATATTTAGGAGAGCATAAAAGCCTAGAGTTTTTCCATTTAATAATGTTGAAAGAATCAAAAATAATTAAGAATAATCAATCGTAATCTTTAAGATTATTTTTAAATTCTTTTACATTTTTTTGATTATTTTTTGATAATCACAAATAATCCCAATAATTGGTTGATTATTTTTAATCAATTAGTAATCAAGCAAATCTGAAAATAATCGTAATTTAATGATTATTTTTCATTTAAAAAAAAAGTAGTCAAGTACTAGAGCCCTGCATGAGTGGAATCAAAATGCCATTTGATTCATGTTTAAGAAAGAGGTTCAAGTAAATCCACTCTGAAAATATTTTGATTCGAGTTAGTCAGTTCATAAATATAATGACTCCAAACAAGCTCAAACTCCAAAGCTTTAAGTTAACCCTAAACAAACTTGTTACCAAATTTCCCAACTGCGCAATTCGCTATACTACGCTCATTCCTCAAAGAACGCTGCTTCATGGTCGAGCTTAGGAACGAGTTAAATATAGTTGCCCCAAGGAAGTTTAATTGGCCCAGGTAAATGGACACAAGCAAAACAAACTGGACACCGCCGACTTGCTGGTTTCAGACCCCCTAAACACATCCACTTATGCTCCTGACTCAGCCTTCCTGGCTTGCAATATTTGCAGCTTGCTTTAAAAATTAGTGGGAACTGCTCTTTATTGGTTTCTCACCATTTTAAAGGATTAAAGTCGTCACTGAATCTGCTTACGTGGCTCCTATATGCCTTTATTTCACGATTAACTGATTCGTTAGATAAAGATCGTGCAAAATCGGCAAATGCACCATTACACAGTTGTGTGAATGAATATACTGCTATTTGATAGATGCGCATGTGATATAAATTTCCTCATAATCATTTTGCAGTTTTCTTTGGTAGTTCTCCATTCTTCATCTGAAAATTGTAACAATTCTGTTGCAGGCGGAACAGTAGCATAGCCATTTTGTGGTATTTTGTTTATGTGGAATAACTATTGAGTCTATGTATATTAATAGCGATTGTTTAAGATAAGTTATAAGGTATATATATATATTCTTAATCAGCATCAACAGCCAAGTAATGTCCATCAGGTCCTCGTGTTCGTCTGACTGTCTATCTGTCTGTATGAACGCACTGATCTCAGAGATGGTAAGAGATAGAGGTTTAAGGTAGAGGTGGGACATATGCTTCTCACGTCTGCAGGCAGATCAAGTTTATTTTTAATTTTGGCGACGCCCACTCCAGCCCCCGAAATTTACAAAAACGTCATATCTTCACAGTTTTAAAGATAAATGGTTCGTACCTTTTAGTCATATTTAGTAATCAGAATAACTTATCGATCTGCCAAAGAAATAGTAAAGATCGGAAGCACGGTTGTCGAGTTATGATCAAAAGACTGTTCGCTGCGGCAGCGCAGTAGCAGCGCTGCTTCCAGCTGCTACTGCAGCATCAAAATGTATGCTGAGCGTATAAATTCGTTGGTACAGAGTAAGTTATAGTCGGGCTTGACCGCCTCCTTCTTTTTTTTTAATAAATGTGCTTGCGGGATGCCTATATGAAGTGCTGGATAGCTATCCCCTTCAGGCCTTTTGAGGCTTGTTAAAAGTTTTCCAATACGCTCAATTTCATAATTATTGCTTTTTTATAATTCTTGATATTCCAATAAGATTTAAATTTATAATAATAACAAGTCCTGAAACTTATAACATTAAGGCTCTGAGCTGTATTATCGATTCACATTGACATTGAACTCTATGAGCTATTTAAGTTGAGCATGAGCTAAGCTGAGCTGAACTATTTCAAACAGATTATATAGCTCATGCTTCATGTCATGAGCTATAGTTCAATGAGTCAATTATTTTGTGAACTATGACTAGAATTTATAGATAGATCAAATCAGTAAGACTGTCAAGCGGCTCTTTGATTTATCTCATGCAGCGCTCTTTTAAGTATCTAATAATTACGATTAGTTATCATTATTTAATAGAAATGGTTGGGCACCAATGGGCTTGACATCTGTCCTCTTCTTGAAGCTGCCACTACAGCTTCCTGGAAAGGTGAAAGCTGTTGGGTAGTTTTTCTGCGCTTACTTCTTGGCTACGACAATGTCGGTGACGACACTGGTGGCACTGAGAGAATGACGAAAAAATACCCAAATCTAGTAATATACGGATAGCCTACTTTTAGGACTTCCACTATTGTTAAGTTCAGCTCTATAATTTACCCGATACTATTATGTACCGGGAGATTTACATAAGCTTAAGTTCCAATGTAGATCCATAAGAATAAATCATAACGTCCTGATTTAAATACGACAAAAAGGATCCCCAAAAAGGATCCCTACCCGTAGTGTCTGGGCGAATGTCATCATTTTTAAACAATTTCATGAAATGAAAGGCAAATTGAAATGGAGAAACGAGTGGCAGAAATTATAAAATATTACTTGTTTCTTGTCATTTCAAGAAATAAAGTTTCATTTCTTTGCTGGAAATGGGCTATAAGCTAACTATAAGCCAGTAAAATTATCGTATTAAAAAGAGCACTAAGAAAGTAGTGAATATGATTTGAAAAGCACTGGGACAAGCACTCAACAGGCACTGAACAAACGCACTGAATAATGCTTCCGTTACTTAAAGATAATCTTGGGCCCGCTATATTTAATTCAAGCAATCGATAGAAAAATTTACCCGATACGAGGTTAAATAGTCCTAGGTTGCAGTCACATCAACAATATCGCCCTTTGGGAAATTGTGACCAGTACTTATGCTCCTTCATAAACACCCTGGTAATCCGATTGGTGCTTTCCCCTTAATAAGTTGTAAACATATTATCTTATATTTACCCGCGGCTTCGCTCGCTTTTGCATCAATTTATTATTTATTTATCATGCTGGTAATATTTTTATACTCTGTATCAGAGATGCACAGAGTACAATAAGTTTATTGCAAATATATATTGTAATAGCCAGAAGGAAGCATCTCCGACCCCATAAAGTATATAAGTATATTCTTGAATGCCAACAAAAAGGCAGAGCAGAGCAGAACGACAAATCGCAACACTGACAAAATGGATGAAGACGACAATGAAGAAAGGCAAAATACAGCAAGTGATAGTGAACCAGAAGGTAGCAGAAGACAGCGACGCATCAAAGCAGAGCTGTGGGTCTCAAAAAACCGTGGCGTCGGCTGACGGGAATGGGAGAGATGGCGAGGACATGCAAAATAATGCGGCAGGCAGTAGCTTTGTACGTCAAAAAGTTTTGAACACCTCGGAAAAAATAGGGTTACCCAACAACGACATGGACAAGAATGACAAAGCAGGTGACACTACAAACAAAAGGGAAATTGCTACGTATGATGACAGTCATATAGGAATGGCTAGTGTTTTAATCAGGGTTCGTAAATTAACACACATTATTTTTAACACGTGAAAAATTAACACAAAGAAAAAATACAGTGTGTAAAAAATTTTTATTTTCACACGTGTAAATAACATTTTTTTTCACATGAAAAAAATTATTTTTTTCATGAAACTAACACGAACATTTTTTACACGCATGATTCTATCACGCGTGTGAGAAATTTTAGCAGCCTCGTGTAAAAAAAAATAAGAGCAAAATTTTTTTCACAAAATTTCTCACACGGGTGTAAAAAATTTTTTGAATATAATTTTCACTGCATTGGTATTGGTGTGTATATGAGAGTCGGCTGTGTGTCGTATTCTCGTGCGCGGCTGCGGCTCGGTTAGGCACACTGAGCTGGTAAACGAGCTGGCACACCTGTGGCAAATGCATTTATCCCTTTTTTAAAAGGGTAAGCTCGTACTTAATTTGATTCGCAGCCCATTGATGATTGGCAGGTCATTGCAAAAACAGCGGATCTCTAATTTTTATGACCCCATATATAAAAGGGACAGGCACTCTCGCGCGACTCCATTGCCGATAAAGTAAAAAGTCGTAAACTGTGCCTAAAAATGGATATTAGTATAGACCACAGCAAAATGCAGCTCATTGATTAGTTAGAACGCAGCCGATCGCAATTTTTATGGCCCTCAGGCACAGGTACTCGCGTCTTTAAATTTTCCACCCCCGTTTGTCAGCGCAGTGTGCCTGACCGAGCCGCAGCCGCGCACGAGAATACGACACACAGCCGACTCTCACCCTTCAGTACTCG